>JAJQOW010002765.1:0-10000 GCA_037975125.1 Latrodectus hesperus
ATAAAATGTATTACAAAAATAATAGGTAGTCTTATACATACATACATATACATACATACATACACATATATATATATATATATATATATATATATATATATATATATATATATATATATATATATATATATATATATATATATATATATATATATATATATATGATATATATATTTATATATATATATTATATATATATATATATATATATATATATATATATATATATATATATATATATATATATATATATATATATATATATATATATATATATATATATATATATATATATATATATATTCTGGCATTCCTTTTTACAATCGTTTTATCGTTTATTCATTTTAATACATTTAATTAAAATCATTGAAAGTAAAGATTTTGACTCTAGTCCTTGAAAGCACATAAAAATCCATGATTTTATGCAACAATTTAATATACAAACAAGTTTATCAATTGTTATAAGCTACACTGCTCAAAACAATTAAAGGATATTGCGGTTTTAGGAGGATCTTGTGGCTGGGAAACTTTTTAGCTGATTGATACATGGTCGACAGACGTAGTAGGTTATATGAGAATAAATTACACATGTTTGGCAGAAAAAATGCATTTTATTGCGCATTTGTGTACAAAAGGAAAAAAACGCAATTTGTGCATATGAGAAAAAAATAATAAGAAAAGGTGTTGTCTTCAAAGGAAGTCATTTTCAGTAGGGGGTATGGTTTCCACGGACGGCCAGTAACTTTGAATACCTTGGAGGCATGGAATTAATGAGGCTATTAATCATGAGTCGGGGTATTCTGTCCCACTCTTCCAGAAGAGCTCTTTCCAGTTCTTGAAGAGTTTGTGGGGGTGGTTGGTAGCCAGCAACTCGTCTTCCTAGAGCGTCCCAACGTGCTCTATTGGATTCATGTCTGGAGAACACGCTGGCCATTCCATTCGTACGATTCCTTCCTTGAAAAGAAAATCCTCTACCAGACTGACACGATGTGATTTGCAGTTATCGTCCATTAAAATGAAGTCATCTCCGATTGCTGCAGATTAAGAGACTACAATAGGTCTGAGGATCTCATCCCTATATCGGCGACCAGTCAGAGGTCCATCTCGAATGATATAAAGGTCTATGCGCCCGTCAATGGAGATGCCACCATACACCAACACTCCCCTACCGCCAAATCTGACACTTTCGTGCACGAATGCTGGATTATTCATACTGCCTCGGTCCCTCTAGATGAAAATACGCCTATTATCAGGATGAACAGAAAAACGGGACTCGTCAGAAAAAAAACATTGCTCCATTCATTTCTCCACCAGTTCACATGCTCTGTTGCCCAATCCTTGCGGTCGCGACGATGCCTTGATGTTAGTTTAACACATACCATTGGTAGGCGAACATACAGACCTACACCATGGAGCCGGTTTCGGACAGTCTGAGTTGAAACCGTAGTGTCTGTATCCGAGTGAAGGTGTTGTTGGAGAAGAGTAGCATTCATATTTCGGTGTCTCCGAGCCGTTAACACTAAATAACGATCTCCATTAGTGGTTGTTGCCCATCTAAAGCCTTGCCCTGGTCCACTTCCAGTCTCCAAAAACGGTTCCAGATCCTGGACATCACACTTTGTAACACTCCAATGGCTTGCGCTACTCCGGTTTGAGTTTGGCCCCCTTCTAACCTACCAACAACTCTCCAAGCTTCTGAATCGGTTAAATGACTTCGCTGAGACATCGTACTCATCGAAACAAAGCAGTCACTGAATACCGATCATCCTTGTATTCATTGTCTTTTATTCAGTTGAAAGTCAAATTTCATTCACTGCCGCTGAAGTGACATTTTTGACGTCGAATTCAAAATTAGCATACTCCACAGTTTAAAAATCAGAAAAATTTTCATTTGTGATTCACTTTTTCCATTTTCAGCAAAAAAAAATTTCCCTTATGTCTTTATTTTATGTAAAACTTACAATATCTTTTAATTGTTTTGAGCAGTGTATTTTACATGAGACTATACATCATTCATTTTTGAAGCCAAATTTTGAAAACATTCTGAATCGGTAGAGATCGCTTGACTTCTTTTGAGAATAAAAGTAATTTTGACGGAATCTCAAATATTTTTACTCAAACATTTTTACACAACAACAACAATATTTGAAAGAAAATGTGACAAAATATTTTAAACATGCATATGGATATGTAATTCAATGATCACATTTAAGTTAGAAATGTATTTTTATTTAAATAAATATGATCAAAATACCTTATTTCAAAAAAAAAAAATGAAAATTTCTAAAAGTTTATGCCAAGCAATCTTATTTATTTGTATTTCCTTTCTTTAGATATTTATACTAACTTACAAATGATTTTTTAGAATTTTTACCGCAGTCAAATTATTTTATAAGTTCTCTTTTTCCTATTGTTATTACATTACTTGTTTAAAAATATATTTGGTTATAGATAAAAACATATTTAATTATTATGAAATATAATAAACTTAGTACAAATTCTGATTTTTCTTGCAAAATTAAATAATACTTAAGTGCTTGTAATCCGTATTTCTCCTAAAAGTGTGTTTCTCATAAGGGTCTCATAAACGAAATGTTTTAATGCGTTTGTTTTGTTACGTGAAAATATTAAAGTGATTTGGAAATCAATTTCAACATGTATCTCTCCTAAATTTTATTTAAATACTAATGTCTAAAATTTAAAATGTAAATCCAGATATATTGACAGGGAAAATTTAATAAAAGAGAACTAAGCACATAAGAATTTAAGAAACACTTGTAGGCTATCTCGGATCAGTATGTGTTCGTAAGAGTTTTCAGAAATGTTGAGCTAATTGCAATAATAATATAAAAGATATAAAAAGTGAAATTGAATATTTGAACGATTTGAAAAAGTAATGCAACAGACAAATAGTGACACGCCTTTTTTAGCCAAAACGAAACTGTAGGAAGAGAGGAGAAAACTCTATAAAGCCTTTTCTGTTTCTATAAATAGAGCAAACTATTTAAACTACTTTTGGAGAATTATTTTATGTGGCGATGAACATCCTGTGCTAGCATAAAATTAAATTTTAATGTCTCTTGAGCATAATCAATCATTCACGCAACCTAGATAATGTGAAACTGGTGTTCTCAAACAGTACATTTGCACTTAGCTTTTTTATCTATCCAATACTATCCTTCCATGTTGAGACAATAGTGTTTTTTATTTTGATTAACTGGTAAATTGAATGGAGAATAAAATATTCAGAAAGATAAATTTCTTCATATAGTGTGAATTTTCGTGATCTCTCTTTATCAAAAATTCAATTCCATTTATTATCTTTTAAAAAGTTTGACTCAAAAGCGCTGGAAATTCTTTTTCGAACAAGCACATTATCTCCATCCCTACAAAAGTGAACAAAGATAAAAGAAGTATAATAATTAATGGACACAATATATGTATTGTATGCAATATAGAAAACGCTTCAATATCTTCCAGTTCTTCCCCTTGAAATGACCTAGCTTTAAGAAAACTGTTTAAGTTAAATATAGTACTGGATAACATGATTTCAGAACTAAATACAAATATAGTAGTAGTTTATAATAGATATCAATAGGAACATTATGAGCAATCGATGTCAGTAGGGACAGTATGAGCAATAGAGATCAGTAGGAACAGTATGAGAAATAGAGATCAGTAGGAACAGTATGATCAATAGTGATCAGTAAGAACAGTATGAACAATAGAGATCAATGAACAGTATGAGCAATAGAGATCAGTAGGAACAGTATGAGCAATAGAGATCAGTGAACAGTATGAGCAATAGCGATCAGTAGGAACAGTATCAGCAATAGAGATCAGTAGGAATTGTATGAGCAAGAGAGATCAGTAGGAACTGTATGAGCAATAGAGATCAGTATGAAGGAAATGAAGTTATATCCAAATAATGCGCCGCTGCAAAATATCACAAAATGCACAAAATAATATTGCATTTACAATAACATTTTTCGTGACTTGATTTTAAAATAGATGTCTTTTCCACATCCCCGATGACAGTGTTGTTCTATGTTCAAAAATCTTTTCGGGCTGGAAGGTTACTCTTTTTAAGAATGAAGGATTGCATGAATGAAATTATTCAATGACACTAATGAGAAGTTATATTTGTGCTTCAATTTGAAGTACTTAAGTTATATTTGTGCTGAATGGTCCTTCATAAATCTTTGTTCTTCTCCAATGTTGACCTCTTTTGAATATAGATATTGTATTCCAGAAAAAGCAAATTAAAATTTTTTTGTTCACTATTTAAAATACAGGAACAACTCTTATATGCGTGAAATGTTTCCATTGTTTAAGGAATATCAAATCGGAATTCATGTCTAACAAATGAGCAGTCATTCATCCGAATTATAATTTAGTTTTGTCTCCTAAGAACTTTCAAATTAAGGACAACAAAATCTAGTTTTAGCTTATATTAGCATATTTAAAATTTGCAAAAAAGTTTAAAGTATGAACAAGAATATAATTTTCGAGGTTTTTTTCAAATTTATAAGAAACGAGTTATAGATGTTGAATATGTATTATTTATTTTTTATTAACCAAACTCATGTAATCTGTAGTCTGGACACAATATAAATGGAAACTAATCAATAATCATAAAATGTTCTTAAGCTATATATACTGTTATCAATTAAAAACAGTATATAATTAAAAGTTGGTTTTGAGAGTTTTATTGCATCGAAATATGTGTTTATTGCCAAAAATGATTTTAAAAAATCCGATGTACAAATTATTTCTTTATTCACTAGTTAGCTGACAGTTAATTCAATACAAGTGACTTTGAATAATATTAATTTCCATATTTATAAAAAATATGTTATTTAGAATTATTTTGTGTTTCACTCCAAGAATGATATCATATTTATTTTTAAGCTAGTTTATACTTGTCATCAAAAATATTATAACATAAATGTTAAATTTCTGTTACTATGACGTAATATTAATAATATTATATTGGATTATGCATAATATTTATATTTTATACCTTTTTAACATTGAATAACATTCATTTTTAATCATTTAACAATAAAAGTTTTTTCATTTACAAAATAAAATTTTGATTTACTCCGTTTTATGATATATTTTATACTGCTTAATTTTTATAAGATATATCATAATCTGAGTTAGTATAAACACATCCTAAAATATTAGCGAAATTATTACTGATTACTCTTACTATTGATTGCTGATTATTAATTACTACTGACGTATTGCTTTTAACTCCTTTGAAAAGCACTTAACTGAATAGGATAAATTTACTTTAAAAATCATTATTTTGATGCATAAATTAATGAATATAACGCTTTTTGAATAACTTAGAAAACTAACTAATATTAATTTTAAACAATTTTTCTAATATTAAATCCGGGAAAATCAAAAGAAATTTATAATGTAGCTTCATTTGCGTCCTATCGTGAATTTCCATTTAATTAAGTATAAATAGAATTTATCTTACACTGAAGTTCATTTTGGTATAAAAAATTATAATAAAGGATGTCATGAAAATTAATTCTTTTAAGAAATGAGTAATATATCATAAATATCACATTAATTCTAGTGAGGTAGTCAAAAGGTCTAACGCTCCATTCATGTAAGCACATACATTTAGGATTTTTCCGAGTAACTCAGAATTACTTAATAGCAATTTGCATCCTCTTTATCATGTCTATAAATTAACGTATTTCAATTACTACAAAGAAAATTTTATAGATGTATTTTTCTTGAAGTATGTAAAAATTTGCCACTAAACATTATTTATTTCTAAAAAAGAAATCAATTTTATTTTATGTTTTTATTATATAAATCATATTAAGCACATTTAATTTATATAAAAATTATTAATTTTATACTAAGTTAGATTTAGTGCATTTCTAAATGTAAATATAATGAAAAATGTAAGTTCAGTTTAAAACCAGATGCATATGTATTCTTCAGATAAAAGAATTTTTTTTCAAAAAATCAAGAAATGTAAACATAATTATTTTAAAGAGTTAGAATAAAAAAGATCATTGAACCTTAAAATTAGAGGCATAATTTTAATTATTAAAGAAGAGAAAGAAACTAAGGAAAAAATTTCAATGAAACAATAAATTTTTAAATCATTTAAGGTTTGATAAACAAGATTTAAATATGTTTCTATCATGTAAGAATAATGAAATTTAATCAAGCATTCTTTATCAGTTTATCAAACTTTTGAGGAGAAATATTCTGGAGTCAGTGAGATTTGGATAGTGCATTAATTAATTATTAAAGTCCTTGTTTTTATAAATAAATTGGTTAGAAAAAAAGAAAATTTTTAAAATAAATTCGTATTTTACGAACGCACAAGCAACTGTATTAAAAATGTAATTTCAAACGATTGGAAGACTTGTTGTAATGATAAAGATAGTTATTTTGTCAAAGGAATAATTTTTTTATAAAATAATTTGATTTCCAAACATAAAAATAGTGATTTTTATGTTTTTAGTCGTCAGTATGTATTTCCGTTATCATATTTGATTTTTTTCTATTAAATATTTATTTCTTAAGATAAAAATAATTAATTTTCACACCTGAAATATATTTTAATCTTTTTCTTTAATAGGTGTAAAATAAAAATATAAAAGAGAGTACAGTATATAATTTTATTTATTCTGAGTTTTCAATGGAGTTTAGAATTGTTCGTCACTGTTTGCAAATGAATTCAGAATTACTTCATTGATTTTATTCTTCAGAGTCATGTGTGATACCATATGTTGAACAAGGAAAAGTTTACCATTGAAGAAAAATGTAAATTACTTTAATACAGAATATACTTATGATTTTGGAAGACTTCGAAATAAACTTTCAAAATTTCTTACCTAAGATCTTCTTCAAATTATAATTATAATAAATATAAAATTCATTTATAATAAAAATATAAAATTCAAATTATAATAAAAAAACCTTACAAAATTAAGCGATGTAGGTTATAGATATTCCCAAATTTATTTCTTATCGATTAACGATGTTATGAAAAAAGAGTTCCGTGATTTCTTATCTCTATGCTGCAAGTGATGAAAAATTTAAGATCACGCAAACAGTCATACACGTGTTCTTGAAGTGGAATTTGGGGATAATTATAAAATTGCATTCTTACCAAGTATTCTTTTCAGTTTTCTATTTAATATAATTATTTTAGAATTAAATACTGAGTTATTTGGCTTGCATGTTATGCTGAATAATTCCTCAGGTACACTTTCTTATTAAGAAATTAACTATTACACCAATCACTATCAATATAACGTAGAATACCAGATTTCATTTCTTATATTAAAATTTCATTGATTTTGATCTATTTTATAAACCTATCAAAATATAAATAAAACGCCAAAAAATGATTGATTATTAACGCAGTTTATTTAGAAATACTGAATTAAAAGAAAGATAAGGAAGCTGGTAAAAAAAAGTTATTTTTACAAGTTATTCTAAAACACTCCCTTTTAGAGCCTATTTCTCTCTGTAAATTATTTGAAAATGAGCAAGCATTTTTAATTATAAATTAACTATTCAAACAAATATTGTTTTTTCTCAGTTTGGAAATTTTATCATTATTAGAAAAAGAAAAGAAAAAACACAGAAATATAAAATATACATTTCCTTTTTACATATATTTAAATATTATTCTTTATTATTTTATTCTTAGTATATTTTTAAGGATTATCTATTATTATTAAAATAATTTTGCAGGAAAAACGATATATCAACGGAAATTTACCAGATCTTGCCTAAGTTTTTCTTAAGACTTTATAAAAATTTTGAAAATTATTGCATAATTAAGTTTAATGTGAAAATATTGGGTGTAAAGAAAACTTCAATTTTATAATTTAATATTAAATAAAACAAATAGTAATTCAATATTATTGTTTCGAACGTCGACTTGGAATTGGAGTGAGTAGAATTTGGTGGCGTTGCTGAAAATAGAACACTGTTTCCAGACTGTTGTACAAATGTCCTGGTAGCATTGGTTATTACAGGAAACTTATCCGGAGAATTAAGATTTTAAAAGAATGACAAAAACACAAAGCAATATAGAATGAACATATGATATAAAACTAAACTACACCAGCAACACTTTCATCTTGTATCCCATCGCATATAAGCAACCTGTAACATTTCCCATCACGATGCACAACATAGCTGAAGCATCATTATTCTCACGGTGGTCTTTTAAAAAAAATCTTTTTATCTAAAAATTGGCGAAAATTGAGAAATTCTTATCTATTCATTATGATTGTAAGCCAGTTGGTATTATATAGTTCAATTCTGTATTCCAGTTCAGTTTTCCGATAAACAAGCACAGGATAAGTGTATCATGTGATAAGGACTAGTAATTTCATACAGCTTTTGTTTACAGAGGAATATAGCAGTTGCCATCAACGCAATCATCTGAATCTAATTTCCTCACGACTTTAAATCACAATTACTTATTTTGAATATAATTTTAATAGTTGAAAAATGTGTGTATAACATCCTATGGTTTATTGAGTTTTTATAAACAGTCTTCGTATCGAGGACGTTTACTAACAATATTTGCCAGTATGATATGATATGGAATGCTGACTTGTATATCAACTCTAGCAATTTTCTTTACTATTTTGAAATTCCAAAAGGATGGAAGGGCATCTTGCGGCTGTTTATATTTCCCTCCTCAGTAGTTACTTTGTAAATTTCTAAGATGATTATGCCCGACTTTCTTACAAATAGTTTATTTAAGAAATATCTTTTTATTGTTATTCTCTTTTGATCGACAAATTCCGGAGAACATTATTCAGTCATAGATATGTTTATTTACGTACTGCATAATAGGAAATGTATTTAAAAAAATCGTAAAAATTTATAGAATAATAAGGAACACTTTAAAATTAAATTTTAAATTTATAGAATTTTATCAGTTCATACATAAAAATACAAGCATATATCACCGTTGATGAGATTTCACTGAATAAATAATCAGTTTTAAAGCAATATTTTGCGATCCACCCTGTCTAGTGGTTAGCGTGCCTGACTGCTGATAGGAAGGTCCTGGGTTCGAATCCCAGTTTTGGCATGAATGTATCTTCTCTCTCTGTCTATCCTATTTTTATATGAATGGGGTTGTGCCTACCCCATGAAATGGTACCTATAGCATGTATGTACTGAGGAAGTCAGACTAACAACAATTTATGTTTCAGTTGGAAAAATGGAGTAGAGCAACCTATAATGCCAGCCTAGCTTGGACAAGACAGCAACATCAGAAGCATTGATGAATTATCCAGATAAAAAGTTTTAATTAATTTATTGTTCTTGTTCAAATTTTATACGTTTATGATTCATTTCAATAAAACAGTTCACTGTTTTTAAAATATTTCATTACTCTTTAATGCAAAAATTAATCCCTTCTATCTAAATGATTGACAATTTTATGATTAAAATATTTTTAATATAAGATCAAATAACAAATTATACATCTTTACTTCTAACAATAAATTTTATTAAAAATGAGAAATGAAAGAAATTATTTTTCAGACTTCTGTGTTATTTAAATTAAAATATTTTAATAATTATGTGAATTGTTTAAGCAAAATATATTAAAATATGAAAACTATATTACGTATGAAACTGTAAAAAGTGTCCCCAATGGAATTATTGTTTTGAAATGCTTTGAATGTTTTTTGTCACAACTTAAATAAACTTTTGAGAATTTAAGTAACTAAAAAATTATCTTAATATTTATTATAATCAGCTTCAAAATCTCTAAATTATTCCATTAGAATTCCAGTCATAATATTAAAAAGATAATATAATATTATTATACTATACCATTAATAACCATATTAATAATAGTATAATTAATCAAGAAGATGCAAAAAGTTGTATTTTTCGTATTTTATAAAATTTAATAGAGTGTGATATATAATGATTGCATTAAATTTTTTCTTAGTAAATTGTAACAAACTTATTA
>JAJQOW010002766.1:0-12584 GCA_037975125.1 Latrodectus hesperus
TGTTCATTAATAAAATTATTTTTTATGAATTTTTATTATCTGATTTTACAAAAACGCTGAACATATTTTTTCTATACATTTATTAACAACATAAATAAGATATTTAAGAATTTTAAATTTTACATTTTGAAATTTGTATGTTTCTAGTTTAACATAAGCAAACTATGAGCTTCCAAAAATAAAAAATATAAATTCATTTACCCATTACATTACTAAAACATAAATATTCAAATATAACATCTCGAGAGATAAGCCTAACATTTCCAATATATATCCAACTTATTGAAGTTTTAACAAGATATTTCGGGCGATTTGTTTGAAATCTGAACTGTAGTTTCCTGATTTTTGATATAAAAAATTAGCAATTGTGTGTGAGCAACAAGCGCAAACACTGAATATAAGCAAAATAATTATTCATATTTAGTTATGAATTTGAAGACGTCATGAAGCTTCTGTTTTAATTGTGAAGACGTTTCTTTGAAACTTTTAAAAAAGTTTTTTGATGTTTTTGCAATTTTTTTACCAATTAAACCATATTATTTGAAGTTCTTTGCATCCATGAATTTTTTCATGAAATAACTGGTGAATGAAATTATTTTTGGTTCAGTATAATTCGGTTCGATGCTCATCTTGCGTGATTGATTTTAGTGATTCGAAATATCTTCTAAACTCATTAATGGTAGTTCATTGAAATTAACTTTGAGTGAAAGTAAAATGGCTGTAGGGTTAAAAGCCAAACAAAATTTTGCATTTTCATTTCAAATTATTTAGCATAAAACTTATTTCTTTATTTTAAATTTTTTTATGATACCAAAGAAATTCAAAGTAATAATCTAATAAAATACACTGATATAAATTTTTCCTCTGTCAATAGTTAGAATTTTTAAAAGGATAGTATATAATTGTGAAAAAAAATTACAATACTTATCTCCACCAAGAAAGAAACTATCGGGTTCGTTAGATTTATTGGTTGAAGGGGAATGCTTTAAAAAAATTCATATTTTAAATTAATAAAATAACCATGAAGATTTATTTAAAGTAATTTTATTTATCACAAATTGTACATAACATTGGAATGATAATATAGTCAAAAGCATGTTATAGACGATGTCACCAGGATTAGTATGAATATATTTAAAGTAATTTTATTTTATTTAAAGTTATTTAAGATTTATTTAAAGTAATTTTATTTATCACACAAATTGTACATATTATTGGAATGATAATATAGTCAAAAGCATGTCATAGAATTTGATTATGTTGGTGTCAAATTTTTTAAAGCAAAATTGTGACATATGTAAAATAGAAATTGTTACAAAAGTAAAGTAATGGAAAAAGAAAAACAAATTGAACCAGAACTTCAAAATTTGATAAACTGATTCTGCCTGATCAGTTACATAAACGACAAACATTTCAGCACTAACCCAGCAATGAGGGTTTCTGTAACGTCCATAGCTGGCAGCATTCAAAACAGCCTGTATTTTAATTTACATGTTTTTAAAAATCTGCTTTGAAAGTTTGGAAAGATGGCATTAAAAAAAAGATGCTCTTTAGAAGTCTTCAGCTATGTGCATTGCTTTTCGACTTCGGAATGTATATTCTTAGAAGCATATTTACCAGAAAGTTGGTCGAAGTAGTTTGTTAATTTCATTACCTTGCTCGCAATATGTCAGATTCAAATGTCAGTCGCTACATTAGCTTCAGACATGTTAACTTCAAATATCTAGAAAATTGAGCAAACAAGAATATAATCACATCCTCATCTGAAGTATTGATATCATTTTCAATGTCTTTTGTTAGTATTAGTCTAGTGGTATAAAAGTATATAGTCATAGAAGATTTAACAATTCTGATTTTATGCATCGACTTTCATTTAGAAAGATGCAACTAAAATCTTAACCTAGGCGATGTCACCAGGATTAGTATGAATCTCTGTCAAACTCTAAGGATCTGATTTGTCAAATTTGTCAGTGAAAACTTTCCTGATCCTGAATACCACTACATATGTATAGGAGCAGAAAGATTAATAGCTTTATATCACAGAATCTATTTTTCAACGGCATTCTCTGCTGTTAATACTTGTAGTGCTGTGACAATTTAAAGAGTAATTTGATGAGATAGTCAATTGCTTTTATTCGGCTAAAAGAATAACGATAGTTAATAGATTGACAATATTTTGCAGAAGTTAGCACTGCCAATGTTTTGAATCTCAAAGTTCTTATTTATTCGCAAAACAACGTTTGACTGTGTAATTCTTGACTTATTGCAATTATATTGACAAGGATACAATATTATATTATAGCAGCCAGGTCAAGTCATGGTACTTTTTAAAGGGAAAAAGGACACTTTTATGTCTGAATGGCAAAGGGTTTGTTACCCATTATAAATGATAAATTATGATAAGAGGGAATATTCACTTAAAAATTAGAAAAATGATGTTCGGTTGCTGGTGGAGTTTTGAGAGGAAGGTTTTAACTTCGGAGATGTCAGCTTTGTCATTTAACCATAGTTCAAAAATATGAAGTTAAGCTACGGCTTTGGTTGTCAAAAGTAAGCAACCAGAAAGGATTGCAATTAGTAACCTATTTTGTCAGGTCACCAAACTTTGTTCTAATAAATTATTAATGGGTTAAAAAGGTAAACCTCGTGTATCTCGGATTACCATCAAACTAATTAATCAGTTGCTATCCCTAGAATCACAAGCTCAATGGTATTTCAGTGGCCATTTACCGGTTTCATTGGTAACTCACTTTACACCTAATTTTTTCAGCGGCCAGTGCCCAGTAACTTATACTTGAAATTGTCACTGTTTTTCTACCGCTTATTTTGCACAACACCGTCATCGGCTGCTGATAGAGTGGTTGCTGGACGGCGGCTGCAGCATTTACCATTGAGATTGAAGGAAAGTAGAATCATGCGCAGACTTACTAATAGGTCTACGCATGCGTTGCGGCCATATTTTAAAATTGTGTTATTTACCTTTTCTGTATGTTTATTTAAAATCTTGAATAATAACATTATTTTTAATAGAATAATTTAGTAAGTAGAATCAATTCTTTTAAATAAATAAAAAATACATATCTTTGAAATGCCTTCTTATTTAATTCTGTCACATTGTTTTTACAAAGTTAGTCTTTATTTTGTGTTTGTAAAATTAAGTCAAAATAAGCATTGCAAATAATAATCTATTTTAAATAACATGAATTAATTTTAGTATTAAATTTCACTTTAGTTTGTTCATTGTTTTTGATGTTTAATCCCTAATATTAATAATTTACGATTATTATGATAATTAAAAACCAGTAGCCGCCCTAAAGTGCTATGTTGATAATTTCTTTTGTACATTTTTGATATGTGTTATTTTTAATTAGATTCCTTTTTTGTTACTAGTATTAATATGTGAAGTTTGGCCATGAATAGGTTAGCATTTTCATATAAATCTAGCGATCTAAAGCTTTATTCCAAAAGGAATAAATTTCTTGAAATCGAATCTAATGGAAATGTACATCTTAATGATAAACACCAGGATAAATTATATTTTATCTTATTGTAAGAATTTTCTATAAATTGATAAATAACAAATGTTTATAAGTAATTTCTACATTTTAATAAAACTTAAATTTTTATTATTCTTTTACATTTGAAATTTAATCACATTCATGTAATAATTAATTTTGATAAAATAATTTCTATGATTTATTACATAATAAAATTAAGTTTATCTTTGGCTTATTTGTAGTGGCATGGTTAAGTCAGTCCATGTTTTTGAAACCAATTTCCAGCATAGAGCAATGAGCAGTATGTGTATTAACATTTGTTATTGTACTTAAATAAATGAATAACCAAGGGTTTTATGTATATATTTATAGAAATAAATTCTTCTGTTGAACAGAAAGTAAGAAAAGGTACTTTTCCACTATATCCCTGCTTATGAACCTAAAGAAATAGCTTCGGTTCAACAATTAATGGGTTTGAATCCCACCTTGGGCTTTGATAGTGGTTCGGAATACACTTTAAGCCATAGGTCCTGGTCTAATTAGTCTCACATGCATAAAATGTAAATAAAATGTTGGTACTATTTTTAGTATTTTCTAAACATGCAAATTTTTTAAACTATACACGATGAAAATGGAATATTTAGGACTGTAATTTACGATTTTTTTCTTTCCCATTATTGGGATTATTGAGGAAGTATAATGGAAAAGTACCATAAAAATTTTGTTTTAAGTACTGATATTTTATAAGCCGGGGAATTTAATTGTTAATTGGGTTGGGTTATAATTATTAGCAATATTGGTAATGGATAAAATATGTCTTCAGGTCTTAAAAATGATCAAATTATTATTGTGATAAGAAAACATTAACTTATTTTTAAAGTGTAAATGTTTTAAACTTCATATACATTATAAAAATAGATATGAACTGAATAATTTTCTATAATTGGGGTGTGAATTTCTATAAATGACAAAATTTCCATCATCAAATGAAAATGGTAGAACATAAAACTAAAAAATGTGTATCAATAATTTCTTGACTTGCATAGAAAACAATAAAAATAAATTTTTGAAAGCAGCTCTCCAAATTATAAGTAGGAATTCAATATTTTGATTTCATTATTATTAGTGATCAATCGCATGAAGTAAACTTGAAATAAAACTTTCAGCATTTAAAACTTTAAAAAAAATCTATTTTAAAAATATTAAATGTTTAGTTAATGAATAAGATTAAGTTAATGAATTTGTTAAGTTATTGAATTCATTAAGTTAATAAATTGTTAAGAATAAGTTAATAAATTATATTTGAAACTTAATCTTTTTTTCATAAAAATGATTAAAATTGCCTTGACCTGGACATAATAAAAATTTGCATGTAACGCAACAAATCAACAACAATGAAGCCTAGATACTTGATAATTTTTTCATTAAATTATCAAGTATCTAGTCTTTATTGTAAATCATTGTTTTTATTGAAGGAATTTTGATAAATAAAAAATAATAAACATAAAAAGAGAGCAAAAAGATATTTACCAAAAAAAATGGCTGATAACAATCTCTGCAGAAAAAAATAAAATAAAAATCCAGAAATCACAATAAATAAAAAATTTTACTAAATAAAAACAATCATCAAATAATGCAAACATCTTATTTGTAGAAAACTTACCGATTATTTCAATATAAATTAAAAAAGCATAAAATTAATTAAATTTTATTGCAAATATTTCCAAATAGCTTTCTATTTGTAGAGTTTATCAAAGAATGGAGATAAAACTGTATAGATTAGGAAATTGCATCAAATTGGTAAGATGGAAAAGTTTGCTACTGGCCTTCTTATAAATCTCTAATTAGAATTAGAAGATTTCAGTGACCTCATTGAAAATTCGTTGAAAGTTTCATGTCATTGCCTGGTAATTTATTTTCTGTACGTAATTAGGTTATTTATATTTCATATCTATTGTTTGGTTCATCATAAATTTTATATTGTATATAATATTGAAAAATTCTTTGTATCTATAAATCTCATATAAAAAGAGGTTTCTCATGTAATCTCATGTAAAATCTGTTCTTATAGTTCAAATTTAATAATATTTATTCATTTTATTATTTTTTTGTATAATAAACAACAATTTTTATAGAGTGAAATGCTATATAATATAATAAATACTACAAATATTATTATATAAAAAAATAATTAAACCATACATTAGTACCAATGCATACAATGTGCAAATTTTGTATTTCAATCTGGAAGATATTAAATTGTATATTTATATATTGCTGCAAAAAATTATATTTAATGTAAATTTTTACTATAATATGTATTTTTTAAAAGAAATAGTTCCAGAATCTTGGTCTGATTTTCATCTTTCTTGGAATTTTTTCCTGACGTAATTCACATTTCAAAGCAATTTAAAACATTTAAATAACAAAAAACATTAAGTTTCTGTATAAAAATATTTAGTTGATTGGTAAATAAGCACTAACATGAAGTAGGGTTGAGGAACTGAAACTTAAGTTGAATTTTATATTTATAATATTTTCTAATTATTTTCAGCTGACCGTTTTGATTAATAAAAATGGCACAAGCTCTAGTGCCGTTATCGGAAGAATCATCATACAAATAATGACAAATGATTTGTCAAAGCAATATAACTAGAATGGGAGTAGAGGTGATAAGCATCCATTTTCCACTCTTCAGAATGTTATAAATTTGATTACAGGTTAGCGTTTGATTTTTAAACTTTCTAAAGTGAAACACTTGTACAAATTAATTTTAAAAGTACTATAGTGCAATATGAAAACATCATTAAATTCAAATGTAAAAGTTTAACTAATTCAATTTAATTAAAATATTTCAGAATAATAACCATTGTAATAAATCATAAGAAAACAATATTTCATATGGTTCTGTTATAATTTTTATTTACATGTTTTATTATCCTTTGTCTAATGAATGTAATTTTAGCTTAAATTGTTCCTGTAACTTAAAATTAAGAATTGTTATTTTCTATTTATGCTTTGCTCATGTATTTTTTTAATGCAAAGTTTACCATTTGATCAAAATGTTGATTGGAGTATATGGATTAATTTTATAACATTTTTCTCTAAATTTAAACCTTAATTTTAATATTTTAACAACTTAAACTTTTGTGACACTTCCATGTAATGTTTGAAATTGTTTTATAACAGATGCAATTTAATGTTAATAATATCAATAATAAAAATGTTTGAAATGTTGACCCTACATTGTTTCTGATGTTACTTTATTTAACATTATTTATATGAGCAAAATTTGTTTATTTGTAGCTTCTACTTGCCACCAGGACAGCTGTATCACAGATATTGATGTACAGCAATATATAAAGAACTGGTTGATGCCTGCTCCTGACAGAGACTGGGGACGTTTAAAAAGAGCTTTGGAAAAAGACCAGTCTAATGCTTATAATATGGAATAAAAAATAATAAAGCTTTATCTATTGTGAACATCTTATTTTTGTGATTAAATTCATAAATATTGAAGTAGATAGTTTAACAAATATTGAAATAAAAAATGTAGTGAAATAAGAACACTTTAAAAATTTAGTTAAATTCTCAGATAATCTTATTACAATAGTATATTAAATAACATTTGTAACCAAAAATTAGTAACTCGTTTCTTTTATCACCCTTAGCTCTGCAAATATTGCTTTTGAAAAATTTCTAGAATATTCATATTGAAGTCAATTTTTCTGCTGTTATTATAAAACTGCTAAAAAACAATATCAAAAGTTAATAAAACCAAGACCATAGAATCAAAGTTCTCTGAGTTCTGTATTAAAATAGAATCAATGTTCTATTTTAAATCTATCAAAGTATCTAGTTTAGAAATGTTTTATGATAATATATACCTATTGTTACAAATATATTGGAACTAAATGAATTATGTATGGTTTTAATTTTTGAAGCTGAATTTATGAGGATTTGTTAAATTATAAAAGCAATAATAAAATTTTTCAGATTTTTGCAATTCAATTTCCATTGTAAGAATTTTTAAGAAAACATGGAAAATCATAACAATTAACAATCTGCTAATTTATTTTTTCTAAAATTGGAAATTATTTTTAAATAAATCTTAATGAGTATTATCTCAAAAAAATTATTGGAGTTTTCCTATTAGTAAAAAAAAATAAAAGCGAATCTCTAAAACAGAAATTATTGAATGTTAATTTTCTGTCCTTCAATGAAAACTTGAACATACTGAAATGTCCAAGAGTGAAAAAATATTAGATGTTGGGTAAAATACATTTCATATTAATTTCACTTACATAAAAATTCATACAAAATACTATGTGAATTTTTTATTACACTTTGAATTTATTTATAAGTATTAAAAAATCTTCGAACACACAAGTATTTTGATCTATGAAAAAACTTATAAATATATGCATATTTAAAATGGATTTTCCTTAATATTGCTTGGCTTATTAACAAAAATACACTACAATTAAATTATTTTTAAACGATATATTTTCGCTATTTAAGCGAGCAACAGCATTGCTATACGAGTAGAATACAAAATTACATGGCATAATATCATCGCTGCTTTCACTCCCTTTTCATCGAATCTTAAAAAACTCACCGGGCCATATGCGATTAACTCATCACACCATGCACTTGTTCCATGCACTATTGCCGCTCAGGGGCCGCTGAGTTTCCATCGGTTCAAGTCGTTCAACCCATCACCACGCCAGCGTTGAATTGCTACTAGGGATATTTATGGCAGAATTTAATGCATTCATATATTAGTTACCTTATGAACTTCTTGCTTACTGAGTGTCAACTTGTATTATTTTACTTTCATTTAGGTGCTACTAGTCAATTTTTTTACTTAAATTGGAAATCATTTATTTCTTTAAATAAACACTATTAATATAACTCAATTTTTTTCTTGATGTATGTATTTTTCACCACAAAATTCATTTAGAGTATGGCGTATGAATACACCATATTAAATTACTTCCTAAATTACATTATTTTTAAGCATATAAATTTTATCTGACGAAATTAAAACGAAATTAAAAATAAAAATGATTTATAACTAATTGAATACATTTTAAATTTTTATTATTAATAGAAAAAACACATCTCTAAAATGGAATATGATACTACTAATTTATCGAATATTAAGTGTTTTACATCAATTTATTATCAGTTGCACGTCTTGACACTTTAAAAATTCAGAAATGAAAAATATTATTCCCCAAAATATTAGTATTGCAGTCGTAAAGTATTATTAGAAGTAAAGTAAGAACGAATTTTCTTTTATTTTTTTAATTGGTTGCTAATTTTTCATACTCTATCAAATCGAAGATGAAATGCAATTAAGGAAAACATTGTTTTCATGAATGCAAACATTTTTGCTAAATATAAATTATTTGTTTGTGATTGAATATTATTTCTATCTTCAGATGGAAAGATTAGAAAATTATATACAACTTTCGCATTGAACACGTGAACGATGTATGGTTCATCATATCATTTGTGCCAAAGCTTTGTTGAGATAAATATTTGAGATTTTTCCGGTTTTCTTTCATTTGCGATACATGATTTTCTGTAATTATCTAAGAAAAATTCCTTTGAAGAGCAAACATTTCGACATTACAAATACATTACAATATTTTATATAACATTATTTAAATAAAAAGTTCTAAAATATCAATATTATCATAATTTGTTTGCTTTTCCAAAATTCGTTAAAAAACTTCGTGAGTATTTTATAAGTTAATTCTTATTAAAATTACTTATTTTGAGTGATAATATTAAGGATACATATTATTATAATATATAGAAACAATAAAAATAAAAGTCTAATTAAATATTTGAAAAATGCAGCAATATTTAGAGTAAAACATTTCCCTACATAAGTTTGGTATTAACTTTTACTGCATTGAGATATTCACGTTCGAATAAAAGGCTAATATTATAATTGAGAAAATCTTAATTTTACTGAGAACCGAGAAATACTCAGCAGCAATACGCCTAACAACATAAAAAATTATTATAATCAAGCACAGTAAATTTAAGTATTCTCATTAAGAATTTCACTTATTATTGAAAATAATGAAGCAAAAACAATAATTAATAAAAATTCTAACATAAGTTGTCACTAATGTTACTGTTACTGATTTCATCTGTTATAGGTAATCCTCATAATTCTACTAAAATTTCCTCATATATGTTTTTTATACAATGAAACATTTTAAGTGAAAAAAATAAAATAATAAGCCATGTTTTCTGAATGAGTTTTCCATTGAAGAAAATATTCTTATTTTGTCAGGGAAGAAATTCACCATTATCAGTCATTTAAGCTGCTCAAAGTAACGACTTTCTAACTTTCTTTCTTTGTCTATCAATTCTGGATAATCGATTAAGTATGTAATACTTAATCTCTATCAGGAGAATATTAGCTCATAAGCCTGAAAATCTACCAGATTAATTTTGTTTTAACACAAATGAACTATATTTAATCAGGGGGTAATCATGCTTGTTTTAATTAGCCCCAAAATGGATGTTCTTCTAGTTATAATGAACTGATATTTATTAAATTTGAACTGGAAACTCTTTATAAGTTTAAAAGTTTCGTTTTCAAGGAAAAATTCTGAAAAAACTAAATACAGCCTTATGTAAAACTTATAAAAAGTTTGCTATAACAACATTAATCCTTTTGCAAAATTATAAATTCTAGAACATTGTTTTAGATTTCACTAAATAAATTTATGACCATTATTCTATAATTTGTGTCATTGTAATGAATGTATAATACTTAAAAGAGAAAAGCAATATAGGAGGAGGAAGTAGTATGAACAGGAAGTCATAAGAAGCATACAGTGCATGATTCATATATATTTGATACATTCATACTATTTCACATGTTATACATTTTCCTGATTCGAACTGTACATTTAATCATGTGAATAGTTAGTAAACTGAAAAGGGACGCTCGTCCTTTGCATCATATTTAAATCAAGCTAATATGAGTCGATTGCAAAAATGCTTGGAAAAACATTTTACTAGAAAAGAAATATAAATTATGTTCAGGTGCATTCACATAGATGAACATGCAGACATGACGGATCAGGTGAGCTCCAGACTTAAAATTAACGTATTTGGAATATTCACCTATCACCATGTGCGACGTAATTGTGAACCACGATCACACTTGACAAGCTCACCAATCAAACTGATATATTCTTCTCTTCACGCTTACGCCACACAGACATAGATAGACATTGGAATTCCTGTATCGACATAGTTGAAGATATGTGACTAAAATCAATCACCAACAATTGTCTACCCTTTTTCAGGATGCACAAGTTGTATTGGATCTCTCATTATGAGCAAGAACAATTTCTTTACAATTGGTCAAAAGAGACAGGCTGGTGTAATAGTCTTTATTTATTGCTATACAGGTATGTTCACCATGGACAAACATTTCAGTGATGTCACAATAATCTGTTTGATAGAAAATTGATACAATACTGTGTCAGTGACATACACTGCTCAAAACAATTAAAGGATATTGTATGTTTTACATAAAATAAAGATATAAACGAAGTTTTTTTGCTGAAAATGGAAGAAGAGAATCACAAAGGAAAATTTTTCTGATTTTCAAACTGTGGAGTATGCTAATTTTGAGTTCGACGTCAAAAACGTCACTTCAGCGGCAGTGAATGAAATTTTACTTTCAACTGAATAAAAGACAATGAATGCAAGGATGATCGGTATTCAGTGACTGCTTTGTTTCGATGAATACGATGTCTCAGCGAAGTCATTTAACCGATTCAGAAGCTTGGAGAGTTGTTGGTAGGTTAGAAGGGGGCAAAACTCAAGCCGGAGTAGCGCAAGCCATTGGAGTGTTACAAAGTGTGATTTCCAGGATCTAGAACCGTTTTTTGGAGACCGGAAGTGCAGGCCGAAGATCAGGGCAAGGCCGTAGATGGGCAACAACGCCCAATAAAGATCGCTATTTAGTGTTAACGACTCGAAGACACCGAAATATGAACGCTATTCTTCTCCAACAACACCTTCGCTCGACTACTGACACCACGGTTTCAACTCAGACTGTCCGAAACCGGCTCCATGATGTAGGTCTGTATGCTCGCCGACCGATGGTATGTGTTAAACTAACATCAAGGCATCGTCACGACCACAGGGAGTGGGCAACAGAGCATGTGAACCGGAGGGGAAATGAATGGAGCAATGTTCTTTTTTCTGAAGAGTCCCGTTTTTCTGTTCATCCTGATAATAGGCGTATTTTCATCTGGAGGGACGGTGGCAGTAGGAATAATCCAGCGTTCGTGCACGAAAGTGTCATATTTGGCGGTGGAGGAGTGTTGATGTATGGTGGCATCTCCGTTGACGGGCACACAGACCTCTATATCATTCGAGATGGACCTCTGACTGGTCGCCGATATAGGGATGAGATCCTCTGATCTATTGTAGTCCCTTACGCTGCAGCTATCGGAGATGACTTTATTTTAATGGACGATAACTGCAGGCCACATCGTGCTAACCTGGTGGAGGATTTCCTTTTCAAGGAAGGAATCGTACGAATAGAATGGCCAGCGTGTTCTCCAGACATGAATCCAATACAACACGTTTGGAACGCTCTAGGAAGACAAGTTGCTGGCCACCAACCACCCTTACAAACTCTCCAAGAACTGGAAAGAGCTCTTCTGGAACAGTGGGACAAAATACCCCAACTCGTGATTAATAGCCTCATTGACTCCATGCCTCAAAGGTGTTCAACGTTGCTGGCTGTCCGTGAAAACCATATCCCCTACTGAAAATGACTTCTTTTGAAGACAACACCTTTTCTTATTCTTTGTTTCTCATATGCACAAATTGTGTTTTTTCCTTTTGTACACAAATGAGCAATAATATGCATTTTTTTCTGCCAAATATATGTAATTTATTCTCATATAACCTACTATGTCTGCCGACCACGTATCAATCAGCTAAAAATTTTCGCAGCCACAAGATCCACCTAAAACCGCAATATCCTTTAATTGTTTTGAGCTGTGTAATTTGGTATAATTACATGTTGAC
>JAJQOW010002767.1:0-12545 GCA_037975125.1 Latrodectus hesperus
CTGTGACACTTCACTCTCTCTCTCTCTCTTCCTTTCCGAGAGCGCCCCTGGCGGGGAGAAGGAAAGACAATCAGTTAGGCTATTGTTTTCGAACTCGCAACATGTGCTTTAATCATCCTTTTCATTTTGTGTTTCTGTTTGTATTGTGTGTAACTAAACTTTGAATGATTAAATTATTGTTACACTAAAGGCTGTTTTGATTATACCCACAACCACCGGACACATTGGCGCCCAACCGCTTTTCAAAATTATAGCCTTTATTACAAACAGAGACCTATTCTAAGTTATCGAAAACAAAAGCTTGGCTCATGTTTTATTTCAGGCGAATCGAATCAAAACTACTCTGAGTATATGATCGAATAGTAAGTCCTGCATTTCCTGTGTTACTTGAACAGTATTTTCATCCTGAAAAACTGATTTCAAGGTATAGTTGGTTTTCATCCCGAAAACAAAAGTCATTAAAAGGTACTGTGATGTTCATATTTTTTCCTAAATTTGAAAGTGTTATTATAAAATAATTTAACGTGTGTGATCAATTTTAAAAGGAATCATAACTACTATTGAAATTGCTGATCACAGTTTAATAAAAAAAAAAAACTAAATTTAATTGTTTAGTTTGATACTCGCTTTCTTTTCTAAAGTTAGTGATAGACATAAACAAAAGAAAGAGATAGCTTACTCATCGTTTTCTGAATGAACAGTGTCCTTGAAAATAAAATATTGTTCTTAAAAGTTATTTTTCTTTCTTCATTTCGAATAGCATTTGAAATAAATCATTTTAATATTATTGTGTTGAAATTGTATTTTAGAAGCCTTCCCGGCAAACCAGAAATTGTTAATTTATGGTGTGTGTTCTAAATTAGAACAAATATTCTATTTGATATCAAACTGTAATTGCCAAATCCTTGGTAATGTTTACATTTGTGTTTTCGTTCAGTCTAAAATACATAAATAAATTAAAATTTTGAAAATAGCATTAGCTTAAGATGTGTATTTTTTTTCTAAATTTTACATGGAATTAAGAATTGTTTGATTTTTTTCTTTTTATTTGAAAGGATAAATTTTTTGTCATCACGATTTGAAATATATAAATGTATATTATTTTATTTCTGAAAGAATATTAAAAAGGTTTTACGAAACACAAATATATTGTATGTATGATTGATTGTTTCATGAAAGTAATGTAGTTTTCAATGTATTCACATACATTCTAATTATTGAATTTTAATTGATAAATTAAATATTGCTAGAACTTGTGAATATTGAATATATTTTAAGTGTTTTATTTAGAATGATTTCGTGTTATTGATCAATATATAAATCTATATAGTGTTATTTTTACATGATTCATTTTAGAATAATTGAAGTTACTTTCGATTATAGAAAACAATACTCATAGGTGTTATTTGCTGTTTGAATACTTATATAAATTGAGTTTAAATTATATTTTATTGATTGCCATATACTGTATCAGAATAAATGATACAAGAGTTTTAAACTATGGTAAATTGTTTTGCAATTTAAAAATGAAATCGAAAGTGTTCACTAAGTTTACTGAATATACGTATATGTATAAAATTATGTTATCATAAGTAATATTTGTCATAAGTAATTATTGCTTTTTCAATTATCAAATAAGATTTTTACATAGTTATTTATTTTAGTGATTGAAATTTGATTTTTGGGTAAATTTTCATAATTGATGTGTAAGACTGTGAATTTGGTTTTCACTTATTAATTATTCTATTTACAATTGTTATCACAAAAGTTGGTTTAAGGGTGTTTTGCATTAAATATTTCTAGTGACTTTTACAATTCTAAAAATGTGTCAGTGATTAATATGTTAAAATTACTTTGAACTATAGTTTTATTCTGCAGTGAAAATAAACTAAGTAAAATTATTTTAACCAATTTAAGTACAGTGAGTTTAAATTTTGCTCGGAATTGTAAGATATTTACAAGAATCATTATGTTTTCATTTATCCTCAAACTTTAATAGACATTTAAGACTTTCGAAATTAGAAACTTTCTACGATAGACTTAAGATGGCATATCTCGCAAAAGGTCGAAAAGAAGATTTGATATTGTTGGCTGAGGAATTGGGCTTGGATATTGGGAACAACATGAAAGTAATCCAGCTAAAGGATTTAATCGTCAAATCTGACAAGTATGATGAGGAATTAACGAAAAACTTATTATCCAGTATTATTGAAGAAAGAGTATCAAAAGAAGAGCAGGAGAGATTAGCAAGTGAACGTATAACACAAGAAAAACAAATAGAGGAAGCCAGAATAGAAAAAGAAAGAGCCCATGAACTTGAAGTCCTCAAGCTACAACTTGAAGTCCAAAAGTTGTCTTCGCTATCACCGGTATTACCCATTCAATCAAATGATCTACCAAAACTTGAGTTAAAAAAGTTAATTCCTAACTTTAATGCAAAAGAAGACGACATCTCTTTATTTCTCAATCTTTTTGAGAGACAGTTAAAGTTTCTAAAGATTCCTGAAAATCAATGGATCGCTTACCTAGTTGGAGTTCTTCCAAGTGATGTGACAAAAATAATTGCCCGCGAGCCAGAAGAAAAAGCTGAAAATTACAACTATATAAAAGAGATCTTGCTAAAAAGATTCAAATTAAGCGCTGAACGTTTCCGTCACCTATTTGTGACACATAAAAAGAATCCCGATAGTACATGGAATGACTTTTATTTTGAAATTCAAAACTATTTTGAAAATTGGATAAAAGAAGGAAAAGTAGACACGTTTGAAAAATTGAAAGACCTTATGATAACCGATCAGATCAAGAAAAAATGCCCTCCTGAATTTAAACAACACTTTTTGGATGAATGGGGTGACATCACTTCTCCAACTGATTTGGTAGAAAAACTCGATGCATACGACAACCTTCGTCACAAAGCTAATAAAGAAGGACCATCAGTCATTAATAAGGAACAATTTCCCCAAACCAGAGAAGAATATCCCAGATTCAACTCTGTCCGAAAAAACGTTAAAGGCGGAAATATCGACCAGCTTAAGCAGGACAAACCTTCTCCCGTTTTTTGCTATAATTGTCGTACGCCTGGCTATATTAAATCAAACTGTCCGAATTGTTCCAAATCTGAAAAAAATCCCGCTCGTTTTCACAGTATAAAGTTGAACAGTCTCTCAACATCCAACCAGATGGCAATATTAAATATAAACATCAATGGAATGTGGGGTACAGCTTATGTGGACACGGCTGCAACTCATACTATAGCTGGTGAAACTCTCTACCACCTTCTTAGAGAACAAGGAATACATTTCCAAAAATCAGTACTCGACATAACTTTAGCAGATGGCAGCCATTCAAAAAAGGAAGTACACAAAGCCTTCGTTAAGGTCTGGATACAGAGAAGAAGATTTTCAGTACCAATTTTTGCTATTCCAGACGCACAGAGAAATAATACTCTACTTGGAAACGACTTTATAGAGAAATCAGGGATCGTTCTAAATCTTAAAGAACACTCGTGGCACTTTAGTGATAGACCGCATAAAACTTTCTCATTTGCAAAACTCGATGTTCCAGTGAATTGTGATTCACTCCGACCAGATTCTCAAGATCATTCTTTTATACTTCAAACAGAATTTGCAAAACAATGTTCTAATTTCATTGGGAGTAAGAGTGATGAAAGCTCAATGTTCCTTCGATCAGATGAAGGGGAAAATCTCAACTCCAACCAGAGGAGACAACTTAATGCTTTGCTGAAGGAGTATGAAAATATCTTCCAACAAGGGGGAGAAGCAACAACTTATATCGAACACCGAATTGATACAGGGGATTCAGCTCCAATTGCTTCACCTCCCTATCGACTCTCTCCAGCCAGAAAAGATATCTTGAGAAAATTTGCAAATATTTCAAAAGAGATTAAAGACATTGTTGAACAAAAACAAGATCAAAGGAAGAAATATGCTGATCAGGATAGAAGAAAAGGTCACCAGTTCAAACCTGGAGATCAAGTATGGGTAACCTTACACCCTCATAGCAACAAAGCAAAAAAGATAACAGCAAAATTTGCACCTCGTCGAGATGGACCATATATTATACTTGCACAACGTTCCCCAACAAGCTACGAAATTGCCAGCCTGGACCAACCCAATATTTCTCTTGGAGCCTATCACACATCTGCTCTACGTCCATGCCTAGAAGCCCATAAAACCTCAAATGTGCCAACAAATCCTATTAAAAGAAGGGGTCGACCTCCTAAGACACCTCAAACAAACAACTTGCCAAGAAGTAAGCAACCGTCAAACTTTTCGCCTGGCTACTCGTCGAGACGACTTCGCAGCCAGAGGGGGAGCCTGTGACACTTCACTCTCTCTCTCTCTCTCTCTTCCTTTCCGAGAGCGCCCCTGGCGGGGAGAAGGAAAGACAATCAGTTAGGCTATTGTTTTCGAACTCGCAACATGTGCTTTAATCATCCTTTTCATTTTGTGTTTCTGTTTGTATTGTGTGTAACTAAACTTTGAATGATTAAATTATTGTTACACTAAAGGCTGTTTTGATTATACCCACAACCACCGGACACACACATTTTTACATTTTTTCTTATATTTCAAATTAATAATATTTATGATTTTTGCAAAAATTATTATAATAAATAAGATTATGTACATAATAAAAATATTTTAAATTTATTAAATTTCTACAAAATTTTAAAACATTTTAGGTACAACTTACCTAGTTTAAACTTACAAGCATTTCATACTTTCACAATATCTATATTATTTTCATTTTTTGCCAAAAGTTTTGGATATTTTTCATTTATTTATTGTAATCCGAACTTAAATTCCTTAGGTACATATTTATCTACTTTAAACACACGCACAGCTAGTATATCTACCTGGAAATTAAAATCATTTATATTCAGATCATGAATAATTTTTTACCCTTCATAATTTTCACTTTTAATATATTTACAACTGCATCTATTAACCTAATATAGTTTTCATTGCAGGTAACTTATTACCTGAAATTATAAGTCAAATTCCCAATATAACTTTGAGCATTTTAATTTTTCTTTGAATTTTAAAGCTTCAACTCACTCAAAATTTTGCAAAATTATGTTTTCCAAAAATTAAAATATTCTATTTACAAAATTTCAAATATAAATTCTCAAATTAAGAAGGGCACTCCACCAAAAAAAGTTATTAAGTAAAAAAATCAATAGGAAACAATCAAAATAAGAACTTTTCATTTGTAATTATATCCAAGCAGCCTTCAGAGAAAAATATTTAGATCAATAGACAGTATCTGCCAGATGAAGACATGTGCCTCGAGTTCGGTTCCGGCCTGCATCAGATGTTGGGGCAGTTGAAAGTCACCGAGTGGAAAGGAGCGGCCCAGTTGAAGGATTGGAAAGAAAAGGAAAGATTAAAGGAAAAGCTTTTCTAAATTTTCTTAATTTCAGCTTATATTCCTCAAAATTTTCATCATTTGTACATTTTGGCTAACTTTTCAGGAATAAATATTCAAAATTCCATCTTGTTTCTTTATTTCATTAAAATGCTAATTATTTTGAGAAAATTCAGACTAATTTATACACTGCAATTATTATAAAAAAATAAGAATTAAATATAAGGTGTAATTATTTTGCTCTTCTTTCATAATAAAATATGCAAAAATGTTTCTTATTTTTAAAAGATCAAAAAATGCGAAAGCTATATGATGCATACCAATAAAATCAAACTGGAATATATATATATATATATATATATATAGATAGATAGATAGATAGATAGATAGATAGATAGATAGATATAGATATAAAAATTTTATCCACAATATATGCATTTATATAAATATTGTGGATTCAAATTTTTTTACAATATTTATTCTTATGTCAAATATCCAAAAAAATACTCACTATTTTGAATGAAAGATGAATATTCAGTATTTGAGTTTACGTTTGCGTCCGCACATCAATTTCAAATATTGAGTTTTTAAAATCCATAATAATTTTCTGTATTTTACAATGTAAATATTATCAACATACATGTTATTCAAATTTTTATAAAATTTATGTTTTATTTTAACAGCACAATATATTTTTGTTTTAACAAACAAATTTTAGCAAAATAAGTATCGACGCATATTGATTTAATTCGAATGCCCTGAAAAAAATTAATCTTAAACTAGTTATTTATAACGGTCGCGTATAATATGAGAAGCAAAAACAGTTGATATTCAGCTTTATTTTAAGAGAATCATTATAACACCACTTTTTCCACTTTGAAAGTCAGTGTTAGCATTTGTTCTTCAGGAATTGATTGAAAGGCAAAATAATTTGAATATCAAATTTATAGAATAATTTTTTTATTTATTTGAGATTTCAAATAAAAATCATATCTAAATGTTGAGTAGGAATATGTACGAAAATAATTTTGTAATTTGTGGGGCAGATTTATTCATCAAGAACTTGTTATTCTTTGAATATTATTGGAAATTATATAAGTTTCCTGATTTATCACAAATTAAAAAAAATCTCACAATGGTCAATTAATGAAATTCTGTGTTAAAATGGGAAACATTTATTTCTTAAATATATTATGTTAAAATTGTTTAAAAGAATTGTTTTTAATAGGCAACTTCATCAGTTATGTTTGAAAAAATTCAATCTCTTAATTTATTTTAATGGGAATACCAAATTAATTTGCATTTCAATTGCTACTAATGTCATAATGTTCAAAATTGTGTCTAATGAGAATAAAAGAATAAATAGGCAATAAATCTCTGCAAAGGTTT
This sequence comes from Latrodectus hesperus, assembly GCA_037975125.1. NCBI lineage: Eukaryota > Metazoa > Arthropoda > Arachnida > Araneae > Theridiidae > Latrodectus > Latrodectus hesperus. Next base: position 6,781 of record JAJQOW010002767.1, read on the forward strand.
CAAATCTTTTTGGCAAAGATATTAGTATTTCGTTTGCAAAAACTTTATTTCAAATTTCGATTTTAAATTATTTATTTATAAAAGCTTTCTGAATTTTCGAATTTATATCTAAGCAAATTTGATATTCAAGAAATGATTATTAGAAGACATGTTACACAGTTTGCATAAGTTGTAGAAAGAGGTGCGCGGTTTTGCGACCACAAACACAAACTTTAAGGTGTTTAAAAGGAAATGATTGACTTGAAATGGAAAAGGAAAAAATGATTTTGACATTTCAATAGATATTCTTTCTGACTTATTACCTTTTTTTTTACCAATCCAGAATTGCACACCAGTCTGAGGATTATATCGATAGGAGAAATTTTCTTTCATTATTAAAAATGACGTCACAGGGCACACCACCAAGCTATTTGTACTGAAGGGTGCAATTTGGATCCTGATTATTATTGGCTGAGAACGATTTTCTTTTCCCGTTTCTAAGAAAAGATTCTGTCGAATATAATTCTGGTACAGTTACCCGTTCATCTTAAAAAGTGTTTTTTATTTTCAACTTCCTCAATCATAAGCCTTAAAAAGTATCGTTTGACAAGAGGGGATTTTTTCCCAAAAATCCCTGATATAGTTTAAAATGTTAATGTGTAATTTGGACTCTGGAGAAAATCCGCAAGGACTTTACTCAAGAAAGGACCAATGATAAAAGATTTAAAATTAAGCCATTTCAAGATTCTCAAGTAAATTCTATTATATTACCATAATTCACGAAAGATACTCTGCTAATGGTAATTAAAATGCCAAAGAAAAAGTAGCATTAGGTCCTCACCAACTTAAACTTTCTTTTTTCTACTCTATAAAAGAAATCGTAAGTTTTGAAATGAGTAGGGTTAGAACATAATGCTTTTGCAAATGAAGTGTTTTGTTTTGATGCAGAACATTTCCAAATCCTAATGAAAGATATTCAGAATCTGCATTGGTAATTAACTGCTTCAGTAACAGTTCCAAAACAGTTAAAATGTTTAAATTTTATGAGTCCCGCGATTCTCACAAAGCTCAGGAAGCTATTTGACAAATTTTACTGAAAATTTATCATCGGGTTCCATCTGTGTTAAGCTCGATATGCGGTGTTCAAAAGAAGTTGATGAAACTCACGAATACTTGACGAAAATCTGTGAATTGTAGTTTGTTATGCATCTTGTTAAAGAAGATATTACTTTATGAAGAAATGAAGACACGATAAAACAATTCTAGGGAATTAATCAATTTGAGTGATAGTCTACTTATTAACAGAAAATAATTTACAAAATAAAGACAAATCTTTTGCTTATGTGCAGAAAGGTCAATAATATGATATTCTTAATTTATGAAAATATACAATTATATTCAAAATAAAATATGAGTCCGGCTGTTTTTTGTTACAGCTGAAACTCAAGACACACTTTCCCATAACACTTGGAAATCCAAGAATCTTTTACAAAATTAAAAAAAACTGGAGAAGAAGGTTTGCATGGTTTTCAAAAAGAAGTAATTCCTTCATTTGGACTAAATCTTTCAGATTTACAAGACTAATATCATGTAGGTGTGACCAATGTGAGGGAACCATACAGTGCTATAACCGCAAGAATACTTCAGGGTAATTCTGTGGTAAATTGCGTTCATTGGTATGCACATTGTTCTTTCATTCCTGCAAAGAGAAATGAATTTCAGCAACTTAATGCACTGCATTTTTTTTTTTTTGTAGAAGTGTAGCAAAAAGTTGGGCCGTTTTTGAAGAAATACGCTTGTCCACAAATAGTTTTATGTGGGCTCATCAACTTTAAAATTAAGTGATACTAGATGAAGTTGCAAAGTAGAAGCCATTAAAATACTGTTTCATAATTTTGATGCTTTGATTTTAAATTTTAGAAAATATTTGAAAGCGATTTCTTAATTGTGGGAAAACTAATGCTCCTTTAACATGTATGATATCGTTCAAATGCTTTTGCTCTCTGAATGTTTTACGCAAAGTTTTTGAACAATGTAATAGTCTTTCAAAGACTTTTCAGTCTCTTGATCTCAGATCTGGTGTTGCAAAAATATTACCGAAAGTTACTATGAATTCTTTCCACAATAACGAGTTTTTTTTTTAAATAAAATATGGAATTATGTTGTTGTTCTGTTGTTTCTTATTCTCACTGTCTGACGGAGTCAGACAAGATCCACGAGCCCGTTGACTGTAAAGAAGTCGAAGACTAGGAGACGATTGCTATAGAGATCTTCCTTAGAGAGACCAATGCAATCCGAAAGGTGGAATTATGTGATCGAACTTTAAGAAAAAAATCCCTACCCTAGATCAAAAATAAAGGGGTGGAATAAAACATAGAAATTGGGTATTAGTGAAAACAATCTTCATAATGATTCTGAATCATAGTACAGAATAAATATTACAATTATAAAAGAAGAACGAAATTCTAAGATTTACAGAAAATGATTCATCTGTTTTGATCATCATTAAATCTTTATTGTTTGCATCAACAGGTGCATATAAAGATGAGTAGATGTTTTAAATATATGTAGTTTCTATAAGTTTCAGAAAGAAGATCTACCGTATGAACTGCAGCTATTTCAGTCAATGATTATATCTGAAAACACAGAAAATTGCAATTTTAAAGACAACTTTAATTTTTTAGGGGAAAAAATTCTGCAAAATATATCTTTTATAATAACATTACCATGCACCAATCACTTCAACCAGTTGTAAGCGATTTATTTTACTGTCTCGTAAGACTGAAACCTTCAAAGTATAATGGGAGGGAATGACTTTCATCTTTAGTTATCTTATCAACTGCAAGAGATATAATTCTTGATGTGACACAACCTAAAGAAAGTGTTTTGGGTTGTTTCAGGGAATTTTTCATGAAAATATTTGTACGATTTCACCAGTTCGCGCGGTTGGATTAAAAGCGAAAACACTCAACTCCAAGCGTCAAAGAATTAGCAAGAGGATAAGAATGTAAAATTGAAAACACAAGCTTGTTCAAGAACTATAGAGTTGCAAAATGTTTACCAAAGAGTGCATCAAATGCTGTCTCAAAAGAAAAAAAATGTTCGAGAAAGCTCTGGTTGTTTTGAGTTTCTATTATTCTAGAAAAACCTCGCATTCGTCTTACAATACCTGGAAAAAATATCAGCATGATATCGGCAATTTGCAAAAGTTTGCCATTTTAGTTTGCAATAAGAATGTCAAGTATTTATAGCTTCATGAAAAAATAATTATAAACATAAAAGTATATGTGTATATGTGTGTTGCTCATTAAATCATCATTAATAGTGTTTTAAAAATACAAAGTTGATACAAAAAAGTTAATATTTAAAAAAATTTTGCCAATTATAAACTTTAATTTTGTTGTACCACAAAATTTATAACTTTATGAATTTATTATTCCAATCAGATACTAAAATAATGGTTTGATCATGAATAATTCGGTAATATATATAAAGAACCTAAACTGGTTTGCAACTTCAAGATATAATTAGTGCCATATAAAAATGAGCAAAATAACTGCAAGATAATATTATCATGTCAACTTTTTTAATGTCAATATGATCACGACAAAAATTGTCATGAAATCATTTCATGGCAATTTTTTGTATCAATGAAGATAATAATTATCATGTCAATATATATGAAAAGAGTTCTTAAAGTTGAGATTATGTGATGTTTTACATTATCAATATTTAATTTAAGTTTTATATATTCATTGAAATTTATTTTATTTGCAGAGTTTGTTGCGAATTACCCAAGAAATATACGTAAATAACTAAAGATTATCGTAATAGGCCCTGCACAGTGCATTAAATGCAACAGTTCTAAAAATCTTGATAAGACCCTTAAAGAGCCTTCAAAAATATACATTATAAAAGTTATGGAGCACTTCATATAAGCAAATAATTTATTTAAAATTGCAAACACATTTGTGGATAATTAGTAGGATACCGCAAGTCAGAAAAGAGTTACTGCAATACTCGAAAATAAATAGAATATCAGCTATGCATTGGAAAAGAATTTGATTCATCACCGAAATTCAGTTCTTTATATATATATATATATATATATATATATATATATATATATATATATATATATATATATATATATATATATATATATATATATATATATATACAGGGTGATTCAAAACAACGTGGACAAACTTACATGATAGATCAGTCATACAACAAGGATCAAAAATCACATATGAACAGCGGGTCGCAACTGCGATCCGGAGCCGCTACAGGGCATCTAAAAAATACATAACACAAAGAGAAGAAACGAAATCTTTATTGTTAATGACTCACTCACATGCAACTAATGTCGAGCTTACAGGAAATGCTCAAAGTTTCTTCCAGATGCATCGAGACACGCCTGGCATCTACGTTGCATGGAACAGCGCACCTTCTCAAAAATACCAGGTGTATCTCGAACACATCCTGCTGCCTCAACAATCCTTCCTACCAAGTCCTCCGGCGTTGCAACAGGTGTTTCATAGACAAGGCCTTTTAAAAATCCCCATAAGAAAAAATCCAAGGGAGACAGATCTGGTGATCGTGGTGGCCATGCGATCGGTCCACCGCGACCAATCCAGCCGCCAGGAAAAGTAGCCTGCAGATGTGCTCTGACGGCTGTGCTGAAATGTGCAGGAGCTCCGTCGTGTTGAAATCGAATGCGTCGACGAATAGGCATCGGAACATCATTCAGCATTTCTGGTAGAACCTCTTGCAAGAATGTTAGATAAATGGAGCCGGTAAGTCTTTCTGGGAGAATGTACGGACCGAGTAAACAGTCTCCTACAATGCCACCCCACACGTTAATGGAACATTTTCGTTGTGCGCCATGCGGACGTATGGCATGGGGGTTTTCATCCGCCCACGTATGGAGGTTGTGAAAGTTCATCACACCCTCTAATGAGAAGGCAGCCTCATCAGTGAAGAGAACACTTGCTGCGAAGTTTCGGTCTGCATCATTTTCGTGCAAAAACCACCGCGCAAAATCCATACGTTTGCTGTAGTCTCCCAGAACCAGTACCTGGACGCGTTGTAAATGATAAGGATGTAGTCCTTCGTCATGTGCAATGCGCCAGACGTTAGATTGGGGGATATGGGTCACTCGGGATACAACTCGTGTACTTGTTGAAGGATTACGCTCCAGTTCTTGGACAACCCTTTCTTCAGCATCAACCGTCCGAGTTTTTCGTTGGCGACCAGTATCCAGCTTGTGCACGTCGAACGAGCCGGTTTCACACAATCGTCGATGCAGAGTGGCAAAGAATGAGCGGCTAGGCAACTGTCTACCAGGATATTTCGCACCATACATTCGCAAGGCTTCTCGTCCATTACATTTGGCCATGCCGTAAATTAAGTGCATGTCAGCCATTTCGCGGTGTGAGTAAGTAGCCATAATACACCCAACGCATCCACGGCTCGAATGAAGACAATCTCCGTTTGCTCAAGTCGTGTTTGTTTAGTACGCCCTCTCGTGACTCTAGCGCGCTCTACAGGCGTTTGCGACCCACGGTTCATATGCGATTTTTGATCCTTGTTGTATGACTGATCTACCATGTAAGTTTGTCCACGTTGTTTTGAATCACCCTGTATATATATATATATATATATATATATATATATATATATATATATATATATATATATATATATATATATATATATATATATATATATATATATATATATATATATATATATATATAGATTTACATATACCAGCTGGTCAA
>JAJQOW010002768.1:0-12520 GCA_037975125.1 Latrodectus hesperus
ACAGGGTGATTATAAAAAAACTTTGCCAACATCTGCACTTCTAGCGTCCATTCTACTTAACCGATCAAGATGATACTTCAAATATAGTTCTTTTGAGATATGCGCTCGAGATTCTGTGAATGGCAACACAGTGGCCCTCGCGGTTACAGTTATAGTGACAGAAACTCGAAATTTTCGAATGGCAACGCCTACTTTTTACCATCACAAAATGTTCAGCACATGCGAAAACCCTAAATAGCGTTGAAACGGTACCGATATGTCTGAAAACCGACGTGTTATACACATACAAACAGTTCTTCAAGGCGCACGGAGGAATAATGCATACGACAGAGACAAGACACTGCTCAATGATGAGAACACATAGAGAAAAAAATCTTTATTAATTTCAAACATTTTCCAAATGAGTGCCATCACAGGCAATTACGCATTGCATGCGGGAGACGGTGGACAATGTCGCTGCACGCAACATGGCACGAGGGATGTTTCCAATCTCACGCCGTATAGAATCCTTTAAGTCCGACAATGTTTGAGGATTGCACAGATAAACTCTGGATTTGAGATAGCCCCAAAACCAGAAATCCATAGGCGCCAGATCTGGGTATCGCGCAGGCCACGGAAAAGGATAATAGCGTGAGATGATGCGATCACCAAAATGCTGATCCAGGAGCCTTTTAACTGACCTCGCTATATGTGGAGGTGCACCATCTTGCATCCAAACAATGTCATTGAGTGCATTCAGCCGACGCAACTCCGGTAAGACATAATTTTTCAGCATGGCTGCATACCGAGGGCCCGTTACAGAACATGTTGCAGGGCCAGTCGGGGTCGTTTCCTCAAAAAGAACGGCCCAAAACAAATGTAGCTGTAATGCCGCACCACGCAGTCACTTTGGCGTCAAATAATGGTACTGGCGCAACAGCATGAGGATTCGTCTCTCCCCAGTGCACACAATTCTTTGTGTTAATGCTGCCATTTAAGGTGAAATGCGCCTCGTCCGTCTATAGTATGCGAAGTGGCCAGTCGTTATCCGCATCATATCGTAACAAAAATGCATTTGCGAAGTCCAGACGTTGTTGTGGGTCACCCGGCTCCAACATCTGGACGCGCTGGAACCGATAGGGAAACATTTGAAGTACCGAGCGCAAGAGCTTGCGGACCGTTGAGTTCGGAATATCCAACACGCGCGCTATGCCTCTTGCGGTTTCTGTGTGTCCTGCAGTCACTGTATGGTGCACTTCCATGACAACGTCCTCAGTTGGCCGTCCGGAGCGCTGTTTGTCACAGAAGAAGAATGGTGGGAGAGGACCCTGCACTATACCAGAAGGTTATCAGGTATGTCCTCTCCTCTACCCAGAACAAGAAACAATTGCACGGGGAGCCCAAGAGCATCCGCTCGAGAACCGCAACCGCAGCTACTTTATTGAAAAACAAAAGTTTGAATTTGTTACAGAGGTGGGGCTTGAAAAGCCAGTGAGTTATGATTAATCATAACTTCACTTCACAGTTCGTTAAACAAATACATGAACAAATACAAAAACAAATACTATAATTACAATTGAACAGAACAAATTTGAATGAAAATGGTAGAGATTAGCAGGTAGTTAAATTTGATAAATAGTTAAAAGAAGAAATAGCTATTTATAGCATTGATCAATGCATAGTTATTGTTAGACAATTTAAAGCGGTTATTTTTGTTACAAATAAAATAGGTACATATTTAATTTAGATTACGTTGTATACAATGTTGATTTGTTGAGGTTACATTGATGAGGTAATGAAGCAGTGTATTATGAATAATCATAATTACAACTCACAGTTCTTTAAAACTAAAAACATATTATGAGAAACATTGTTGCTGTATAAATTAAACAATGCTAACATGAGGGAAATTTGCGTTAAAAAATAGTTTAACATGATAATAACTACAAATTAAAAAAGTATAGAATAAGATAATACAGACATAAACAAACAAAGAAATTACAAATATGTACAAAAATTGATGAAGAAAACTAAAGTAATTATATGTTTTACATATGATAAGCATAAGAATTTCTTTAAACCATATAATGAAATGGTTTAAAATTAAACATAAGTAGAATATTCATAAGTAGAACTATACATAATTAGAACTATTTTGAAGTATCAAATGGTTTAGATGAGCAAATTAGTTTAAAAATTCTAAAAATTTGATAAGGTTTAAAATGAATAGTATATAATTTCTGAAGAGGATTAACAATTAAGGATTAATTAAAGTTAAGAGTATAAATGGTTAGTAAAAAAGTTCAAAAGTTACAAACTTTGAATAATGTTTTGAGTATACATTTTTCATTGATGTCCAACATGAAATGTTTTGTTGTCCATTGGAAGGAGACATGGTTTTAGCTGAAAGAAAAGGTTGGATGATGAGAGTATTAATCTGGTTCAGAATCAGTTTCTGTATTAATTGAGTCATTTAATGATGTTGTTGAACAGGGATCTTTGCACAGAAGAAGTCCTTTGTCCATTAGAAATTTTCCCAGTTTTATTAGTTGTTGTTTTCTAAATTTGTTGCCAAAACAGAAGAGGATGAACTTGGAGAAGGAGAAATTTGGAGGAATCTTTAGGTGGAAGTTTTTTGAGTGAGGGCAAGATGAAAGGTAATGTTGGAGATTTCCCAATTCGTTGCAGATGCAGAAGTTTGTTTGTGATTTTCCGAATCGATGAAAGTATTCTGGCGTTGGTGCATGGTTGGTTAAGAAGAAATTTAAGAATGGATTATCTGATAAAAATGCAGTTGAGATTTTGGGAAGAATAGAGAAAGTAAATCTTCCTTGGGATGCTTCATTCCATGTTTTTTGCCAGTTATCAAGTAAGTTGTCTCTTAGTTTTAGTTTAAATGTTGCTTTTGACCAAAGTAGATGATTTCTTGAGTCCATTGGTTGAGATGTTGCTTGTTTAGCAGCTTCGTCTGCCATTTCATTACCTTTTAGACCTGCGTGGGCTTTAGTCCATGCTAGTATAACTTGAGTTGGACCACTTGAAATCTTTTCTTGAATTTTAATGATTAATGGGGATCTGTGTTCAGGGTTAAAGATTGCCTCTAATGCAGATTGGCTGTCTGACCAGATTAAAATTTTATTAGTATTTTCAAGATTTGCGTGTTCTATTGCTTTAAGGATGGCGAAAGCCTCCGCTTGAAAAACTGTGTTATATGGATGGAGGAGAAATATATTAGTACTTATGTGTTGTTGATTTTGAAAGTGAACATAGGCTGCTCCAGTATTGCCGTTTAATTTTGAACCATCTGTAAAGTAGATTTTCTGTGTGACCAGGTGTTGTTTTGGTAATTCCTCTGAGTTGGTTGTATTATAGATTTTAATTCCTTTGTTTCTAGTAGCAGGATGGAGTAAGTCCTTGCTTGCTTTGTGTTCTATAAACTTTGGGTTAATTTGTTCGTCTTGAATTTTGATTTCCTTTTTGAGTTGCAATAAGTTTGTTTTTAAGGTTGTTGCTTGCAGAAAAAGAGGTGGAATACCTGATAAGGTACACAGGCTTTGGGTGGATGTTGTTTTGAAGGAGCGAGTTATTTGTAGCAGAAAGAAACGTTGTATTCTTAGAAGTTGAGAAATTTTTCTTTTTGTCATCGGGAAAGACCAGAATGAAGATGCGTAGAGAATTATTTTTTCTATAACTGTGAGATAGATTGTTTTTGGATTTTACCCTTTAGGCCCCAGTTGTGACCTACCATTGATTTAAATTTTTGCGCAGTTTGAATTAGTTTAGATTTTAGTTGTTTGATATGGAAAAGAAAGTTTAACTTATTATCAATGAAAATACCTAGGTATTTTATCACCTTAGTGTGCCTTAGGCTATTATTTTTGTAAGTGATTTTCGGGTTAGATTTTAGAGAATGAGATTTTTTTCCCAAAATCATTACTTGTGATTTATCTGTGGAAACATTAAGTTTTAATTCTGTACATAGGTTTTCAAAAATTTTCAGAGTTTCATTACAGTTATGTTTTAATGAAGCTTTAGTGTTTCCAGAAATCAGAAACATGGTGTCATCAGCAAAAGCTATTAGAGTTGAGTGAGAGGGCCAGGGGTACGCGACAATTTTATTGAAGAATATGTTCCATAGGATTGGTCCACTGACCGAACCCTGTGGACATCCTTTTGTTTGGGGTTTAGTTATGAAGATATTGTCATGTAGAACTGTAAGTGATCTATCTGAGAGGAGGTTAAAGAAAATTTTGAGTAAGTTTAAGGGGATATTTGTTTGATTTAGGGCCTTTTTTAGTTCTGTCCAACACATGGAGTCAAACGCCTTCTTTATGTCAAGGCTGATTAAGGCCGTGTATACATCATTGCTTTTATTAATTTCAATTTGGTCTTTTATTTTTTGTAATGGCTGTTTGGTCACAGGTGCAGCCTGTATCTTCGAATTTCCGCACTAAATCACGCAGAGCTTGCAGAGTACATGGGCCGCGTCGTTGTCGATGATTGCGGCGATACACACGCAAGGCTTCCGCAGCGTTCATCCCATTTTGGTAATAGAGTTTGATCAATTCACCGCGAACTTTCCTAGGAAGACTCATATCGTCGGCATGTGCGAGTTCCCGAATGACGACTTCGCATACCCGCTTGGTATTTTATAGGTTTCCTACGCTGAATATCTGGCGACCGGCGTTCTGTGATTGGTTTCTTGACTCTGTCACATGCAAATTTATTGCGTGCTCCCAGATCGTGTTTTATTGGCCGGTTTTCAGAACTATTTTTTGTGTTTGCAGAACACGTCCGTTTTTAGACATATCGGTACCGTTTCAACGCTATTTAGGGTTTTCGCATGTGCTGAACATTTTGCGATGGTAAAAAGTAGACGTTGCCATTCGAAAATTTCGAGTTTCTGTCACAATAACTGTAACCGCGAGGGCCACTGTGTTGCCATTCACAGAATCTCGAGCGCATATCTCAAAAGAACTATATTTGAAATATCATCTTGATCGGTTAAATAGAATGGACGCTAGAAGTGCAGATGTTGGCAAAGTTTTTTTTATAATCACCCTGTATATTTTGGTCAAACATAAGAATGAAATAATATCACTTTAAACGTAAATGTAAATATGATCTTTGCAAATTGTACCATTTCTTCTATGTGACGCTATACAATTTATCCATAACATTTTAATTTAAAAAAATATTTCTTAAAAAAATCTCATTTGATTTCCAAGAATGCTAAAATGGGGATAAGAATTCTTGATGATGAAGAATTACTTCTTAAAAAAATCCAAGTTACAAAAAGAAGTTTAATATCAAGGAATGAAAAAAGACTGCAGAGTGACCATTAGCTCAGCGATATAAACAGAAATCCTTATCACACCAAGTAAATACTTGCCTTTTTTGTTGAATGTGAAATCATTCTATATAATAAAATTTCTAGTTTTATTAGGTTTCTTCATTTTTCTGCAAATTAAGTTTTTATTTCATAAATTTTTTTCAACTTACTTGAAAAATGCTTAAATAATATAATGAACTGCAATGGTCATGTAAAAATAAACAACCCTTTTTGATTCTGAAACTGAGAAAAAGAAATATGTATTAGAATAAAAACAATTCAGATGCATACACACACAACTTTTATTTATCAACATAATTATTTCCTACTTTAATTATTTCTTGCAAATGGTATTCAAAATCAGAATATTCATTTCATAATATTCTTTTACCAATTCATTAAATCTATTTTATAAAAAAATTTATAAACTATCTTCATTTCCAAAACATTTATTACCCAAAACTCATCGAAAAATCTGAATATTTTTAAGCTGCCTAACTTTATCCCGATAACTTTAAAATGTGTTTCATAAAACAAAGTTCTTAAAGTCTTTAAAATTTCTATAACTATCTTTAATTATGCTTTGTAGTAACATATGTATGTGTACATACAATTAAAATAATTTTTAATTTTTTTCCTTGATTTCGTCTATTGCAATAGAAATGCATCTCTGTTAATTTGATCTTTTTTACTTCAAGAAATATTTCAATTTTCGTATATAAGTTAAGATTTTTGATTTTTATTTAAATATTTTATATGGATGTAAATAATCTTTACATATTTTTTGAAATATGGTTAAATTTTTGTAATATTCTTAGTTTATAATAAATATATATAATTTAAATTTTTAAATTAACAAGAAATATTATTCGGATAAAGCAGAAAATTAAAAAAAATATTAAGAACTTTTATCAGTATTGATAATATTTTGTAACTTTTGTCTTTTTTAAAGAAAATATTGTAATCACTATTCCAATATATTAAATTGAAGTGAATGCAATTTATTGAGAATAGATTTTATTTGCAATAAAATAATTTTACTTTTTATTGTTAGTATTTTTCGTTGAATAAGTCCTAAAACAGCAAAAACTGTTATTAATATATACCAAACATATGCTTATTGGTTTCTCTATTTTTAATTCCTGTTTTATCAAAAATATTTACTTCTTTGAAGATGGCAAAGAGAATGATAGATAAAAAAGATTTATTTAAATATAATCACAATTTTCAGAGTAGACCTTTAAGTATTACTATTTTTTCATAACAAAAGAATAGCAGTCAATAAAAAATGAGTTAAAAACTCAAAAGTCATCAAAATATACTGTTTGTTAAAAATGTGATTTGTGCACCACTTTAATATCGTTATGAATCATGATAAATAAATATGAATCTATGGCATCTTTCTAGCTCTATCATTGCATACAATATTGTTATATTAAATACATGTTAAAAGAATTTTACTTTTACAAAAACATAAACGAAATAAGATTACATGAAATACAAGTGCTGTAAGGTCTTTTTTGTTAAATTATTGTTAAAATATAAATATATTAAATATTCGAATACTTTCATTTTGCCAAGCATATGTGTAAGATGTATAAGATTCATATAATATACAGCACTTAGTATCTTAATTCATTTTTGATGTCTTCTATATTTAAAGGTATTTTTCTTTAGCACAATATATAGAACTGAAATTTGTAATAGCTCATTAAATGTCGTATATTTTTAATTTAAATAAGAACTGTGTTTGAAATTGAAACACAGTTTTGAATAAAGTTTTATAATGTTTTTGTCGATTTCATTACTGACTTCACTATTTTCAAGAGAACCTTTCAAAGAGTAATATGATTTGAATATAACAGTCTTAAGAAACTGAATGCATGAAACTAAACATGAGTATTTTTAATCATACGTTATAGCTTAGTTGCATTTTATGTATGTACCTTTCATGGAATTAAAAATATTTATAATAAATGTTCCAACAGCAATATAACTAGTATTTATTTTAAAATTCATACATTTTATTTGCTGTATTATTAAACATGTAAAATACTTTAGAAAGATGTCAGGTAAATCATAAAAGGATTTAAAATTACGACCATTTTATATTATATACCTATATGGAAAGGAATTTTACTTAAGTTTCTTTGATCAATTTTAATTCGTAATACATACCTAAAAATTATATTTTATAGCATTAAAATTCAGAAATAAGAGATTCTAAGACCCTGACCAAAGCTGGAGCAAGTAACAGTCATATTTGAAAGAAAATATTTGCGAGCCATTCTTGGTGGGATTGAAGTCAACAGTGTTTGGAGTGGAAGATGTAACTTTTAGTTCAATAAAATCTATAGAGAGTGAAATATAGTTAAAAAATTGGCAGAAGTAGTTGATTCATATATTTAGAATATATGTTGATTTTGCATTTAAAATGTCTTTTTTTAACATCTTACTAAAATGAAAAGTTTTCAACCCAGAATGAAGTGGATAGAATCAGTGGCTAACGAAAAAAGAAATTGACTCACAAGTGTGTCAGAAGTAGAATGCAATGAAACAGTTTAGAGGAAGACACTGGTTTACCGTGGGAAGTCTAGCCAAATATAACGATGATCAGGCGTTAATTTTAAGCAAATTAAATGCAACTTTGAATGTAGTTTCGAATACATTTTTATGAAAACTAAGAATGAAAACGTAATGAATATGTGTAAATTCTCTATAAAATAGTTTAATTTTCATTAAGAAAATAAAAGCTTCAGTTGAAAATGAATTGTATTTTTCCTTGATTAAAAGAAACTTCTTGAAAGTTTTATTCACAGTAATTAAAGAGATAGGTTCTAAAGATTCATTCGCAAAAATTTTAAGACCATTTTTTAAAGACAGATTTATATATTAAATTTTAATTAAAGTTTAAAAGCTGGAAAAAATGGAATGCTATATTTAAAAATCCGAAACGTAATATACTTTCTTCTCATATTTCAATATTATTTTAAATTTCACTGCATCATAGTTTGTTTTCTTAAGAAATTTAAAAAAAAGTACAGAAAATTAATTGAGTGAGTAGAGAAAATTCAATGATAAAATATTTTTCATTTAAATTATGTTTTAAAAACTAGATTAAAATTACATAAAGGTTACATAAAAAAAGTTAAAACAGAGTATATAATTTTTTTTACAATATTTCCTAAAAATTGTGTAGTTGAAAAAGTGAAGAAAATTGGACTTAAATTATTTCAATAATTAAATATTTGAAGTAAATTCAAATGCATTAAAGCCTAAAAATAAGTAAATAATTTCAACAAGATTTATATTTCATATAAGAAAAAATATAATTTAATCTAATATGAAATATAAATATTGTTCAAAAATTCAATAAAAATTATATAGATTAGAGAAATATACACATGATATTTTATGATATACCCAATATATTACGCAAATATACACATATTATATACATATTTATTCACAATTTACATTCCATTAATAATTATACATACAGAGAATTAACAAAAATGATTTATTCATTTTGGAAATATTATAATTTCTAACATACTAATATTACACGAGTGTTTTTTATGTGAATAAAAACTGTAAACTGCGCATTTCTGTGTAAGCAGAATGAATTCATGATCATTCCGAACGTGTATGTCTGTAGAAAGTTAGTAACCGTCGAAAATGGAGAGAAAAACACAGAAATGTTTTTGTGTTCTTCAATAGGCTTGTTGTTTGTATTTTATAGCTGTGCAATATATATTTTACGAGAGAGTATGCAAAAAAACCCTGTGTAAACAAAGAAAATTTGATAGTATTGACCACTTTTTATTTGCTTCAAAATGTGTGAAGCCAATTGGATTGTCGTGTGGTGTGTGTCATATCATTAAAGGAGTATATAATGAATATGTGTAAATGATATTTAGATTTGGTGAGTTTATGGTTCTGTTCAGATACTTCTCATGTCTGCAATTGTAGTATTTTTGAAAATATAACCTTTCAAAAATGAACTCATAATTTATAATTACTCTTATTACATAATTTATTTCCATTTATCTGAATGATATTCCTAACAACCGGTTACTTTTGGTTTCCAAGCGTTGTGTTATTTGTTGAGACAAATTTAATAGCAACTTGTATTGCGAAGCGCAATGTATAGGTGTATCATGATTATACCGAATGTGCTTAGAAACAAGTACCAAGTATTAGGATTTGCTGATTTGTACAACCAATAACAAAAAGTAGTTTTTCAGAAGCTGTGTAACAGCAACCAATTTCATATATTTTTTGAGTAGGATCAGTAGTGTACTATAGACATTAGCATCCTCAGGTAAAGAACCCATAAGTTTCAGCTATGAGAGCAACGACTCAATTCGCTACGATATCATGACTTGTAGTATATTTGACACCTTGTATTTGATTGCATAAATACTCTATTTTCTAAATAACTTTTACAAATAGTTTCATGACTATTTTTGTTGACGACTATTTTTTATTTATAAGGCATGAGTGTATTTTATACTTCAAATTTAATTTAAAATAAAAATATCTAAATACTTTTCTTAAAAATTAAAATCTCCATTCAAACATTTAATGATAAAAAGTAATTGCAATCAATCTTCTTGCGGAAGTGTTGTTAAGATTAGTAAATATTTTTCGAAAGTTAAGCAAATCCTCAGATAATAAGAATAAAAAATAAACACATTTTTCAACTATGTACTAAAGCATATATATATATATATATATATATATATATATATATATATATATATATATATATATATATATATATATATATATATATATATATATATATATATATATATATATATATTATATATATATATTATATATATATAAATATATATATATATATATATATATATATATATATATATATATATATATATATATATATATATATATATATATATATATATATATTATATATATATATATATATATATATATATATATATATATATAGATATCAAATTACAATAAAATTGTTACGTCAGAATTCTGCGAAATATCAAAAACTTTTCAACAATGAAGGGTATTTTGTCTTATGGATAAGGGCATCACGAATGTAATTATTTTCATTATTAATTGAAGAATTAAAATGATTCTATCTATTTCTTATTTCATTTGTTTCATTTTATAAAAATTAAACTCAGAGATTATAATGATTCTTTCCTAGTCAATTAAACAAAAATACATATTTATTTAAAATTACATTGCTAAGCAGATTTGAATTGAATGTGTCATTAATCTGTGTTTTTAAACAATCATTACCGAAATATCTAAAGGATTTGCTAATTATTGTTTATGCATTGTAGAAACTTACTTAGAATTGATTATCAAAAATTGAATGCTTAGGAATTTTGGATCGTACTAATTATAATCATAACCCATGATACATTGCAAATCTGCAAAATTTGAAGGATAAGTTCTTGCATTATTAGACAATGTGCTGAAAAATATTATGAATGATATTTGAAATAAATTTGCTTAAAAATTAATGCAATTTTAATTAATTTCTGTGAGAGATAAATGCGTATTAAGTATTTGTTACTTTAAATGATTAAGCTAATCAACATTTTTATTAATTAATAAGTAATTATTTTCGAGTATTAAATCATTTAATTTTTCCACTATAACCTGAATTAAAATGCGTATAGTGGGCTATCATTTCTTTCAAATAATAATAAATAAAAAAAGTGTAAGCAGTTAGTAAAACAGAGCTTATTGAGAGATTAAATTTTTTATTAACACATAACGTTTTACGTTTATATGTGCATCATTTTTGATTTTTTTAAAATTCTAATCTGAAATGATTGCAATAATTGGCAAGAATTCTAATGTTTAATCTAGTATTTTAAACATGAAAAATATCATTTAGAAAATAGAGCTAATAACATTTTTAATAACATTAGCTTTAATAACATTTCTGTTTTTAGATACTTGATGTAAATATTCCATACTGAAAAAAAAAAAAACACATGTCTTATTTATCTTTTATAATGTGAAAAATACATAAAAAATGCACATCCTTTGTCATTTTCAGTAAAAAATAAAGTTATAGTTTATAAGGTTTGGATATATTTCAAACAGAACATTTCTTCCAAAATTTTTGTCTCAACAGAAATTACTAAAATATAAATTAGAAAATATGTACGGAGAACAAGATATTTCAGTTCATTTCCCCGTGATAAAAGGCAAATTTCAAGGAAAAATCATAAATGTGTTCCTAGATTTTAAGCTTTTTCTTTTTTTTTTTACTTTTCTTAACTTATTAAAACAAATTTTTATCAACTGTTAAATTTTCCAAACAAACTTAAAAGAAAGGATTTTGCCAAATATTTCTGTAGTTTCATTTAAGTTTATTTTTAAAGTTTACTTTAATTAAAAACAGTATCTAATAAAATATTTTTATCAAAGAATATCAAAATGGTAAAAGAAATTTAGGGCATTAAAATTTCAAAGTAAGTATTAAGAATATAACTTTTACCTTCATATTTTTAAAAAAGCAGATTTAAGTAAAAGTAAACAGTTTTCCTATAAAAAGATCAGGATTAATGTTATGCAACAAATTTGGCTTTATAAATACAATCTCGTATTTATCAATGTAAAACAATAAATAAAAAACACTTTCTTGATTAAAATAAAAATGATATCATCAAAAGCCTTTTCAAAATCATGAAGTTCCATTTTCAAAATATTTTTATGAATTAAATATTACGTTAGTTTCATGAATGAAACATATATATATATATGAAACATATATATATATATATATATATATATATATATATATATATATATATATATATATATATATATATATATATTTATATATATATATATATATATATATATATATATATATATATATATATATATATATATATATATATATATATATATATATATATATATATATATATATATATATATATATTTATATATATATATATATTATATATATATATATATTTATATATATATATATATATATATATATATATATATATATATATATATATATATATATATATATATATTTATATATATATATGTATATATATATATATATATATATATATATATATATATATATATATATATATATATATATATATATATATATATATATATATATATATATATATATATATACATATTTTTAATTTTATAAAAAACTTACTATTAATT
>JAJQOW010002769.1:0-12513 GCA_037975125.1 Latrodectus hesperus
TTATCTCAAATATGTATTTTTCTATGATAATAAGCCATAATTTTATCGATTTAAGTGTATTTATTTACTGTTTAATATTTGAAAATAAAGAAGGAAGATTAAACTACAGCCGAAGCTCAGTAGCATGGTAGTAATACTCTTGAAACAGGTCCGAGGTTTGTTTTCGGGATAAGCAAGGTTTACTTAACCTTTCATCTTTTCAGTTAGTCAATAAAACTAAGTAGCAAGCCTGCTTAGGAACACTGAGAAGCTAAGCACTGGGGTTGTAGCACTTGGCTGACCACCTAAGCAGTACATGTTACTCACTCTAGGTCCCTCGGTCATTAAAATAGATATGTTCACTGTAGGCCTTCACCCCGTTTGGTTGCGTGCCCTTGAGTTTAGTTTAGTTTACATTAGGTCACTTTAAAAATTCATGGTTAAAAAATTTTTATCATTGAAATATTTTTTATTTAGAAAATACTGCAGGTAATTTTTCTGAATAAAGACACAGTATTTATGCTCTATTAGGCAATATTTTCTATTCCATGGG
This sequence comes from Latrodectus hesperus, assembly GCA_037975125.1. NCBI lineage: Eukaryota > Metazoa > Arthropoda > Arachnida > Araneae > Theridiidae > Latrodectus > Latrodectus hesperus. The sequence continues at coordinate 533 of JAJQOW010002769.1, forward strand.
TGCTGTTTCATATACAAATGTCATTTTCTAAGTTGAATTCCCAACTTAAATTTTTTCATGTCAAGAATTTAAACCTTGCAGCAATCCATTAAACTTCGCATTGTATTCAAGTACTCAGGAATTATTTGAATGCATCATTCCTCAAGGTGTCATAAAGATCTTAACTATTGATCAATATGTTATATGAACCCTGAATTTTAGAATGATGATTGAATTCTCTTAATTTAAAATCAAATCTATGATAGTATAAAGTGCGTTCAATAGATGGCGCATAATTTATAATCAAATATATTTTCCAGATAACAGTGTATACAAACTATACAATTTTACATATATTATGAAAATGTCATTTTAATCCATTTAGAATTAGTTTGATCCCAAAATGCTTCAAATTTATTCTAAATAATGTCATTGTGGCCGGACATAATAAAAACTAAAAAAATGTTTTCTACAACATCTCAAATCTTAATTTGGCCAAATGATAGAGGAAATTAGATTTTAGTAACCATCAACTTTGTTTTTAAAAAGTAACTTTTTCAGGAAATTGAAAGATTGTACTTTTAAAACATTCAATAGTTGTTGTACGTGATATAAATCTTTGCAACCCTTTTTTCTCTTCTGTCGGTTCTATGAAAGTCCACCGGTCAGTTAGACAGACGGTGGGAGTCGTACGTGCCCGGCGTGGGACCCTATCCATCAGAAAGGGTCACTGATTGACTGTGTGCGTGACAAGAAGAGAGAATTCGACACTAGGGGGAGAGGAAATAACCACCCCGACACTTGTTCACTTCATCTTTTATTGCTGTTGACGCCGATGGACAGGACGGAGTGGAGTCCTTGATGGAATATTTCTCTATAAGCTGACGCTAACATTGATTTATCGGTTGTCTCAGCACACACACCTTCGCATTATTTTGAACGAATGCTAACCAGGGTTAAAATGTTATGTTGGAATAAAAAGAGCTAATGTATGTTTGAGCAACTTGATCCTTTGTATAAAGATAGACATTATTTAAATATAATTATCCTTATAATTTTTCATGAATTATATGAGGACCTAGGATTGTGTGTGCATTTTTAGAAATTTTACTCCCGTAAAAATGCTTTTATTTGTTATTTATTCATTTAAAAGTTGAATGCGGGCAGTACAAATAAAATATCTTATAATTTGATTTTTGAATCTATCTACAAATTGTGACATCTAGTGTGAGGAAAATAACAAATATTAAAAATTGTTTAACATTATAAAAGATTTAATTTACTTAAAATTATGTCTGCTTAGGTAAAAATCAAAATGAATCATATGTATGATATTGCAATCTGTATGTTCATTTTTTATAAAGCTCGTTTGTGGTAATATACATTACCGAAGTCAAATTGCTTTTAATTTTTCTTTTGTTAGTCAAAATCAATTTATTCAAATGTGTTGAGAATGTTAATTCTTGTAGATTTGCTGATTCTAAAATCAACTAAATTTTGAAGAGTTGAGTATTATGTAACTAAATCGTATAGTAATTCGAGTTTCTTTTATAGCATTATTATTACAATTATTGCTCTTAAATATTAAAATTATTACAACAACCATTTACATAAAGTGCTCTTCAGCTTTAAAATTTTTATTAGATTCTGTCAGATAAGGATACGAGAAAAACGTAGCTCCTAAAATTAATAAAAATAATATTGCACAGAATATTTTGTTGAAACATCGTACCAGTTTCGCCTAAGGGCATTGTTTCTATCCATGTGTTTGACAGTATTAAGATTAAAAAGAGAACATTAAAAAGAGGATTTTTCTGTCGATGTTATAGAAAAAATAGTAAAATTAAAGTAAAATATATGTTGATCAAAATATTACGGAATTATTTCTTTGTAAAAATAATGCTTTCCAACTGTAATCATTTTTAAGATGGTCAATTAAGATGCTTTCACCTCGAGAAGATTACTGAGGACGGAAAACCTGGCGATTGTTTGTATGTTTTCTATACGTTCCAGCAGACCTTTTGAAACCCACGAAAACTGAATGCATAAATAGAATTGTTCTGAAATGTTTTACCACAAGTCTGTATTCACGTGCAATTCTAATTTCTTTTTTCTCACCATTTCATTATGAAAACGATATATATATATATATATATATATATATATATATATATATATATATATATATATATATATATATATATATATATATATATATATATATATATATATATATATATATATATATATATATATATATATATATATATATATATATATATATATATATATTGAGAAATAAAAATTAGTTCCATTTATGATAATTCACAATTAGATTCTAAGTGGATGATTCTTAAGCAATTTCGCAGTGTTATTTATAAAATAGAATTAGTTAATACTAGTTTGGCAACATGCGAAATAATTTGAGTAAAATAGCCACTGATGACAAATTTAATCATTGCATGCACTTTGAGCAACTATAATTGGAAACGAGATTTATGGAACACATTTATTTGAAGGTTAAAGTTAATCAATAATTTCCTCGCCAGCATTGGTCATGTGACCATGTAAATTACACCATGACTGACATGTAAATTATACAATTATCGCCTGAAAGGGTATTTTTGGAGGAATATTTAGGTTTGAAAATGGATAGTGAGAGCTACGTTATTATTCGATAAAATAACTAGGTAAAGATAGTTATGGGGGATTAAATATAGATTGATAGCAAAATAAGAGTAATCTTATATTATAATCGAAAATATATTAGATGAATATATAGTTATATTAGCATGCTTATATATGCGGGCATCTTTCATGAAATAATAATTTTTCTGTTTTTTTAAATGCTTTTTAAAGAAGTTTGCAGCATTTTTTGTTTTTCTTAAAAAATTTTAAAATTATAAATTTTAAATGATTTTCTTAAAATTTAGAATGTTTGAGAGAAGTTTTCAAGTTTTCTTAATCTTTTGATGAAGTTTATAAGTCATTATAACTGCTCAATAAACATCAATTATTTACAAGTATATAATTTTTCTTGATTTGAGTGAGTTTTGAAAAAAGAATAATTTTGGAGTTTTAAGAGGAAAAGGGATACAATTTTTGGGAAAATAGAAATAATTTTTTAAGAGTACAACAAAAATAAATTGAATGAATAAGTTGAATTTAAGAAAAAAAACCACAGTATTAGTCAAAAATAATTTTGACCGTATTTAGCAACAGAAATAGAGTTTTCGAAACATTGATTTTTGATAAAATCAGTTCAAAAATTTTTTCTTAAAGCATTTAAGTGAGATTCAAAAATAACATGCATCAAAATTTTTCTTTTGCATGAAATTTGCCCATCTGTCAGACGAATGATAAACAAGAGCACGTGTTCTCTTGTTTGAGCACGTGTTCTGAACGTGTTCTGAAAAAGAGCACGTGTTCTGAATACAATAGTAATCTTCTCATCTCGAAATGGCAGTAAATAGATATTTCGACCAATTTTACGTGTCCCTGTTTCCATTAGTACTCAATAATCTGAAAACACCGGGAAATAAATATTTCGATAAACTATCTATTCATTCGCTACACTGATATACTCATTAAAATATTCTTAAATATGGAATCTAGTAGGAAATTCCTGCTCTATTCTGTTGTAAAATTTACTAGCCTTACTCTAAAATTACATCTCATATCAGGCATATTGCCCTTTAATCGAAAAAAACACGGCTTAAATTTCAACAAATTTTAAATCAATTATATAAAAAAATAGATATTTTAAGTCACAGATATACAGGGTGTCCCAAAACGATAGCATAAACTCTGCACAGATTCCTCGTCATTGATTCCAAAAGGTAGTTCTATTGAAAGCGATTACAAATGCACGAAAAAAAATTGTAATACATAACATGTCTGACTTTTTGCAGGTGTAGTGTAGTAATCTGAGGAGGTTTAACTTAAAATGTGTGGCAACCTCTTTACCAAACAATAGTTCAATATTGTTAGGTTATTGTTGTTGTTTAAAAGTATCCACTTACACAGACGGAGGGAGACCGGATCAATGAAACTGTTGATGTAAATGAAATCCGATACAAGAAGTTGGACAGTTGTGGATATCCTCCCACTCCAGTCCAGGACAGTTCAAGATGGGCTGAGGTGATGCCTGTTTCTGTCGGCATTTAGCGCAAAGAGGAGATCTCTTGCTGCCCCCAGAATATGAGAAACATTTCTAGTGTCCACTGTTAAGAAGGGACAGGCATATGTTAAGTATTAAAAAATTACAAAGAATTTGATGTTAATGGAGCTTGTTCCCTTAACTAATTTGTAAAGTCTATTCTTCAAGTGATATATTTATTCTATTCTTAAATTATTACAGTTATTATTTTATTCTGTTATAAAATCAGAAATTATACAGTACATATGAGGAACACTAGCCACCCAACTTGTCTAGTGGTCAGCGTGTCTGACTGCGGATAGGGAGGTCCTGGGTTTGAATCCCAGTACGGGCTTGGATGTACTATATCTCTCTCTATCTATCCTGTCTTTGTCCTTTCTGTGTATGAATGAGGTGTGAATGGTTGCCTACCCTATAAATGGGTACCTATGGCATGTGTGTATTGAGGAAGTCGGACTCCACACCAAAATATATGGTTCAGTTGAAAAAGTGGAGCAGTGCACACTATATTCCCAACCTGGCTGGCACACGACAACAACAACAACGGAACATTTATGTATTGTTATCAGTTATTATATTTTTATAATACAGCACTGACATGTCACAATACTAAAAAATTAACTTTTTATGTACGTAAGAATGCAAAATGCTCAAAGCATTTTGATAAAAATAATTTTATTTAGCTATTTATAAGAATTATAAACTCGGATGTTATTAAAAGAACTGTTCAATATTTTATAAATTGTATACCGTTATTATTAAAATCTTCTTGTAAACTAAAAATGAATACAACGCACCAAGTGAAAGCATCAATGCATTTAAATTTTTATCTGCTGATAAAATCAACATAGCTCAAATAATTAATTTCACAGTAATAAAATAAAGATAATTTAATTTATCCTGTATACTAAATCAATATTACTCTTTTCCCGCCAACAATTTCAAAACGATAACAACCGTAAATAAAATTACAGATGTGCAGACATGCTTTGAGTAATATGATCGCATGCAGCGTATCTAAGCGGTCATTTGAACAATTACAATTACTTTCTTAAAATTGATAAGAAAATAAATTTAACATTTTAATTTGTTGTTACAAATTAAATTTGTTTACAAGATGGTAATATACTGCAAATAATGTTAAAGAAATAATAAATTTGTATGCATATTTATTGCTTGCTTATTATTTACATGGTAAATGCAAACTTAATATACAATTATTATTAAAACTATAGTTCCACATAATTTCAGATTATAAAGAATTTAACCAAACATTTTTTTCAAATATACTTTTAAGCTGTTTCTTTTAAATATAGTGATTTAAAAAGCAGCAATTAAGTTTTCCAAGCTAAATTGATTGACTCCACACTTAAAATCAGGCAACTGCGCACTAACTGTTATTAAATATATGCATCTATTTCACTTGTCTTGACAAAAATTTTATGACTATTTATATCGCATTTTCCAGGTTATAGAGAGCAAAACTTACTGCTGCACACTTCTTTCATAATTATATTACAACACACATATATAATATATTTTCATATTTTTATGCTAAATAATATATGATAATGTATAAAAATAGGAAACAAAAATAAAAAACAATTAGTGTGCGTCTCTAAAAAATAAGAAAAAGCTATTGTATAAACAATGGCAAAATTAATTTTCTCTAAAAATTAAGGTATTGAAATTTGTAAGTTTATTTTCAATTGCTGCCGAACGATGGCTTAGTGGTTAGCGTCCTGACTCCTGAGCTGTGGTCCTAGGTTCAAATCCCGGTTCGGAAAATTGGATGTTACTTTCTTTCTCTGTTCTCTCTGTGTTTCTCTGTCCTTTCTTCTGTGATGATGTATGAATGTGGCCCACCCTATAAACGGGTTTGGGGTGGTATGACGAGGGTAACACTACTCGCCTCCGTGACTTGGTTCACAGGTGCCCGCTGGGTAACGACAAATGAGTAGCAGTTTCTGGCTTTGTTGTGGCATAGGGTTCAACCCTCAAATAGCCGATGTTGGAAAAAAAATTTAATTGCTTCATTTTCAGTGAAAGAAGCTATTATCTTGCTTCAAAATTAAAATAAAAAATGGAATATGTTGGATATAAATAATTGGCACAAGCCTAGATCCTTCGTAGATAGAAAAAAATCTCATTAAGAATAATTCTTATTTGCACGTTTAGTCATGTTTCTAATGTGAATTATTTCGGCTCGGAGAACTTCAAATTCATTCCAGACTTAAAACTGGCTTTGAATTCAATTTTCTGGTAAACTATTCTTTCACCAGTTCATGTTCTCATTAAAAACGGATAAATCCCAGTTCACGCCAGACCGGAAACAAGACTTGAAAATGTTCACTGTTTGCTTAAGGAATTCAACTCTCGTTCCAAAGAGAATCCGATTAATTCCTTTTCCACTCATCCAAACCCATCACACACACACAGACACAATATCAAAACCTCTCGCTTCACTTCAAATCGTAACTATCTCTACTTCACTTCGCTTCATAATTGACGACTCGATTCCCTTCAGGAAACAGACTGCAGTGGTAAAAAAAGGAAATCGGACGGGGAAAGCATTTCTACTCGAATATCGTTTTCTGTCCGCTTCAACGAACTCCTTATATCGAATCATTATGCTTCCGCTAGTAATCGTTATCGACAAGATTGAAAATGGCGGGAAAAGAAGTGAAGAAAATAAAAAACGGAAGACAGAAATTGGAAGTTGAAGAATAAAGAAGGAACGAATGGAGGGAAGGGATCTTTTTTTTCCCCTTCGCAGTGAAGAGGCGGAAAGTACACATCATTAAAAGTGGGTGTTTGCTATTTGGAAATTGAATCCTGGAGATCTTGTTTTAATATTTTTCTAACCTTAATATCCGCTTTTCAACGCTGTTATAATAATTTTTTATGCTATTATACCAGAAGGCGTTGGTTGCGTTGTTAAGTTCCAAAGCATGACTGGATTTCTGAGAACTGTGAATCAATTTGCTGCAGGTGTTTTGCATTCGAAAGATAGAAAAGTCCAGAATGATATGATTTTGTTTTATGATTTTCTTAAGTAATAAAGACCCCGAATTCTATTCTTTGCCTTGCATCTTAAGATAGGTTTTCATTTCCATATGTAAACATCCCCACGGCTTATTTTTTTTTTTTTTTTTTTTTTTTAATATTTTCTAATGGCTTCACGTTCTCAAAGGAAAATTTAAAAAAATATATTCCAATGAAAGTCTTTTCATTTTTATCGCAGTGTAAAAAAATTGAGCAAAAATGCATTTCAGCTTAGATTATTTTTCCCCGATAATTGAGAGCAATATTTTATTTTTTACTTTGGCAACATATCAAATGATTTTTGATCATTATTTGAGGATAAAATATCAGACGTAAGAGAACAAATTTATTAATGTATCTCAAACATACACAGTGCAGAAAAAACATCCAGCTCTTTAAATAAAGTTTTTTTATCAAATAGATAAGATAAATTGAATAATCAAATAGCATTTATTAAGATTTGAAATGAATGAATCTGCTACAAAGATTCAAATGTAATAATATGAATATTGGCGATATCTTTGCTTTTTATGATTGCTTAAAATTAATTTTTCTAAACATTCCAGTATGTTGAAAAGATATTTACATATTTATTTAAATTTTCACGAGAAAAATGGTATTAAGTTCTCAATTATATTGATTAAAGTTAATACCTTTTTTAAACAGTAATAAAAGTTATAACTTAGTATTAATTTCTATATTAATTGTATATTACATACCTGAGTGGCACATTTCATAACACTTTCTACGTTTCAAATTTGTAGTTTAACTGTGGCAACACCCGTACAATGTAGATTTTGAGCTGGAAAATAAAAATGTGATATTTTTAAAATTAGAATATGATCAATAAGTCCAAAATTACTTGAGCAATAAATGGAAATGTATAATTAATACAGAAACAATATTTACTTTTAAAAATATACTTTTTAGGGTCTCATTTTAAACTGTCTTTCACTTTAATAACTCATATTAAGCAAGCACTTAAAAAATATAATATTTAATTTATCTTTATCAACATTTGACTTGTTTTGAATAAATACTAGCATAATTTAGATATAATTTCCTATAGAAACATACGCGACATTCCTAATAAATGTAGTCCTCATAACTGGAAGGTCTATACCAACGCAGCCAAAAATCCGTCCTGTTCTTCAACGGTGGTTGGCAATGTTTTCCAAGTGAAATGATACTCCTTGGTGTAATAGGCCGAATCTCTATGACTTCTGCTTAACTCCTGGTTCTAAATTATCAGAACCCATCCAAATTTTAGGTAATGATGTCATATTCATTGCAGGGCACAAGATGGCATGATTTTTGTCTCGTGTATCAAACAGGGTGGGGGCCTAGTTGCGTCATAGCCAACTGTTGAGACACATTGAAAGTACAATAAACAAATATTCTTAAAAAAACGCAAACACTAAAATAAAAATTAAAATTCATAAATTAAAATCAATTATTTATTATAAATACTTGTATTCGAATAATTCTTATCGAATATTAATATATTAAATAAGTAAATATTCTGCGAAATTAATTTAAATATAGGATTAAATTAATATTTACTGATTATAATTAATTATTATTTTTATAAAATTGATGATTTTAAAAATGTTCCTTTGATTAATTTATTAATTAACATTAAATAATAAAAAAACAAATTATAAGTTTATAAATATAATTTTATCAAAATGCTTAACTTTGAAAAAATTCAAATCATACATATTACAAAAAGAGAAATATTAATTATTAGTTAATTGAAAAAATGAATGAATTGAACCGTGAAATGTACCGAGAAAAACAAGACTCTAAAACAAATAAGTTCAGTAAATAAACTATATGTAGCATTTTAAATTAATTTCATATGCTAGTTATATTTAATCATGTTTCGAACTCTAAAAATGCCTAAAATATTTTTTTATTTTATATTTCTGATAAATTTGGTAGGAAATAAAAAAGAAGAAAAATTCGGAAGGAAATAAAAAAACTTTAATTTCAACACTCCGAATATTATTTTTCATTAATTTATATGAATATTATTTTTCATTAATTTATATGAAAAATATGAATATTATTTTTCATTAATTTATACTAAGCATGTATAACTGCATGCACACACAAAACATTTTTTCTCAGCAGATTATAAAATAATGCTTTACTTAAGCTAAATGGATATATTTTGCAGTAATAATGAATACGATACACTAATTAAATATTTTAATATAACATTCATTATCAAATAAGGATCAAATTTTGTGTCCAATAATTGATTTCTACGTTAAATATATTTCTATTAATAATATATTAGTAGTAATTAGTATTCATAAAGGAACACTTCCATAAATATCAACAATTTCAATCTTAAAAAAAATCGAGACTTAAAATGAGAATCTTTTAATACAAATCTTTGCAATTTTATTTGAAATTTCATTGAATTCACATATACAATACAAAATAGAATTTAGAAATGGAGTTTTATATAGTAGCAATGCATGGAAGTTTATTTTATTTAAATACAGGGTGATCCAAAAGTCAGGACGAACTTTAAAAATGAATAATTCGAAAACGAATCACGATACAAAGATGCGGTTTGCACCAAACGGATAGAAAAGAAACCGGGTTTTGTGTGGCAATAAAAAAAAAGTTCTGTTGGCGACCAACAGATGGCGCTGTCGGATTTCAAATGTACGCAAAGCAACAAACGATACAAAAAGAAGCAACTAATGCTTCTTGGTAATGGTAGTCGAAGCTGGTATGCATCGAAATGCTGTCCATAGTTGAGGAAGCCCTCTTAGTTAAACTGTTTTATAAGAATTCGGCAAGTGTCATTGCGAGCATATCGCTACATGAAGGGTATGCGAGATAGCAAAGGACCAATAATGTCTTCTGCATGGAACAAAATTGTGAAAAAATTTGAAGCTACAGGTTCTTTGGCGTCATGTCAAAGAAGTGGATGTCCCTCAACTGCAGCTGCTGTTGCCATGACAGTGGAGCAGACGGTGCAAGCCATGTCGGCGGTTGCTGCACATGGGGAGTGCAGTGCTTGAGAAGTTTCGAGGCAGACAGGAGTGTCGTATGAAAGTGTATGGAGAGCGCTGCGAGTAACTTTGCTACGGTATCACTTCAAGTTGCAACATAACCAAGAAATGAAACCTCCTGACTTTGACTCTCGCCGACATTTTGCGAATTTGGTCTTCAATAAGATGGAAGAGCAGCACGACTGGCTTCACACTGTGCTTTGGACTGATGAAGCACATTTCACACTCTCTGGTGCTGTTAACAACCACAATTGTCGAGTGTGAACCACAGAAAATCCACATGCATTTGTTGAGGTACCCATGCAACAGCCTAAAGTGACAGTTTGGTGTGGCTTCACTGCTGATTTCATAACTGGTCCATTTTTTTCGAGGAAGACACACAGACAGGTTTCCAAACAGTTTCTGTCACCGGTAAGCGATATCTAGCACTGTTACAGAACAGCATTATTCCTGAACTGCAAGCGCGACAGGCACTCCAAACAGTCACTTTTATGCAAGATTGAACACCACCTCATATTGATCTGCCTGTGCAACGCCTGCTACACTTAACATTTGGGGAGGATCGCATTATCAGTCGCTACTTTAATCACGCATGGCCTCCAAGATCTCCCGATCTCACACCCTGTGACTTTTGGCTGTGGGGCTTCTTGAAGTCAAAAGTGTACAGTGACCAACCGGCATCACTAGCGGCACTGAAAGATGCCCTCCGCCAAAATGTGTCTGCCATAACGCAAGAAATGCTACTAAATGCTGTGAATGGTGTGGTGAATCGTATCACAGCTTTACTTCTGAATGATGGACATCACATTGAACATTTACTGTAGTAAGTACTAATTAACTTTAATTAATCTGACTTCATTAATCATTGTTTCATTTGTAAATCATATTTTTTGCAATAAAACACTATAGCGCCATCTGTTGGTCGCCAATAGAACTATTTTTTTTCATTGCCACACAAAACCCGGTTTATTTTCCATTCGTTTGGTGCAAACCGCATCTTTGTACCATGATTCGTTTTCGAATTATTCATTTTTAAAGTTCGTCCTGACTTTTGGATCACCCGGTACTTTGAAAATAAGTATTATAAATAAATTTATATAAACATGCTTAGTTAATTTCACTGGATGTGAGGGGTAATTCTTCATTTTATATTACTGACAATTTAAAGTCTTCGAATTGGATTTTCTTTTAAATACAATTCTCAGCTTTGTTATACAAGGTAGAGCTATATTTTATATTTACACCTAATATATATTAATTCTTACTGTAATTATTACCTTATTTTACAAAGAATTTTAAGAGTACCCCTGAAAATATTTCTTTAAAAGAATATTTCATCGTTTAATCCTAAAATTTTATCTATTAATGTATGAAAACTAATAATGGATATCATATTAATAAAGGAAAACAACAATTTAAACTTAAAAATATCATAATTTTATTAATGATATGGATCAAGGAGCATTTTTCACATTTAATTTTCAAAATTCCTTACTATATCATTGATAGACTCGTAACCGAGTGCCGCTGATAGCCTAGGGGTCTATTCTTTGGTTCAACAGTAAGTATATTCGATTCCCATATTTGCTTGGATCTTTGTAGTAATTAGAAATCCACTTTAAACTTTAGGTCGGTGCAAAAAATAACTATTGAGCGACAAACCTGTACCAAAGCAATACACTTGTATTGCATTTCCAAAATTTTCTCTAATTGTTTTATATTCAAGTGAGTTTTCTAATTTCACATAAATACTTTCTGTTGTT
>JAJQOW010002770.1:0-12500 GCA_037975125.1 Latrodectus hesperus
AATAAGTTAAGAAAGTGTCATTAGATTCATACAAATTTTTGATGCTGATGGAGTAATCTGCAAGTGACTGAACAAAGTAATTTAACATTTTATTCGGACTAAAGAAAATAATCAAAAAGTGTCTCATAACTATATCTAGCTTTTTATAAGTTTATTGTAATAAAATGCACTCACTCTCTGTATTTATGAAAATAAGTATTTTATTAATTTTGAATGACAATTAAAATTAACCTAAAATATACAGTCGTTTATAATGCAATGTGAATCAAAATAAACTTTAGCATAAGAGTTTACATGATAGGTTAATAGTTTTGCACAGAGCAGCTTTACATAATAGAAGTAATTTAAAATTCAATGTTTTGATTCAGATTGATTAAGCATTACATTTAAACAGGTGAAGCCTCAAGTAATTACAATTCTCAGTCACAAGATTTTCTGCTAAAGATTAATTATTACGATGATAATGAAACAACAATTATTCTAATATTAAGTTATGTACCAAAAATTAATATTTCAAGCATTCTAACAAATTATTGCTTTCGATGAATATTTATTCACGAACATAAAGTTGAAATCAGTAAAGTTAATGAAAAAGTTCACATGTATAAGTAATTTGAGAATATATTTTCTGAAAAGTATATAAAAATTTGTCCCTATCTTTAACAAGTATATAGCTTCCAAACCACAAATAATGATATTAAATTAGGAAAAAATTCCAGTTTTATATGACGTTTCATATAAAAATTAGTTCATAAATTTTTAAAAGTTAAAATTTATTTTTATCACACAAGTTAATATCACAATAGAAATAATTAAATAAAGAAATAATTGTATAATGTTTATAATTGCAATTGAATTAAAGAAACTTTATATTACAAGAAACATAGTTTGTTTCATTCTAAAGTATAATCCTACATTATCTTTCCCTAACAAGGAAAAATATTGGAGACCGAATTTATTTTCTTTAGCTTCGGTATGAAGAAATAATAGATTCAGAAATCTCTATCTGAACACAAATTCAAAGATATAAAGGATCAAAGGATGATATTGGATTTTCATGCAGGAAATCAACAAATATTTTTTACTTAAGTGAAAAAAAAATATTTATAATTTGAATCAATGTTAACATGTTTTTAGGTATTTATCTATTTATATTAAATATGCAAATGATTCATTTATTTGATATATTATATTATATTATATTACTGATGACATTTGCTATATTACTAATTTTTTTGTTATTCGAAAATTTTTTTTTACATTTTTATTATTACTAATATTTAATTAAAATGTGATCCAAGCTGTTACCAAAATTTTGACTTTGGTGGGAATTGAACATTTAAACTGTTGTAATTGATGATTAGCATACGAAATGAATTAATTTGTTAAATACTTAATACTTAATTGCTATATGAAGGATACATTACAAAAATATTACACAATTATGTAAAATAATTATTGAATTTTATTATGATGATTTGCACTGTATATATATATATATATATATATATATATATATATATATATATATATATAACAATTATATAATAATATATCATTCAGATTTTGAAATAAATAGCGTTATGAATATATTATTTTATATAAATATCAATTTTGAAAATTTATTGTAAAACTAAATTCTCACAATAAACCTCATTCAACTTATTCAACTTTTAATTTCTTTTTTGAATTTTCCGAGTAAAATATAATGAATTCAAATCAAATAAAATTATAAATATATTCATTTGATTAAAATTTGTAACATTATAATGAGTTCAGATTTGATTTCAAAATCTTTTATTGGGAAAATCAATTCATATACAAATATTTTATATTTGTTTCATAAAATATTTTATATTATAGATATAAAACTATAATTTTCTTTAAGCTTCATAATTCTGTCAGAATATATTTCTATATATCTGTAAATAATACAATATAGAATTAGCAACCAGGTTTTCTTAGATAATGTTATATATTCAGGTAGTGTGTTTTGCATTATGCAAAAAATAATATATTTCGATCTGAAATAAAAAAGTAATAATATATAATATTATATTATTTTAACTATTCATAATAGTTTTTAAAATTTCTCAAAACATGATTTTAGCAGATTTTAATATATATATATAATATATATGTATATATATATATATATATATATATATATATATATATATATATATATATATATATATATATATATATATGTGTGTGTGTGTGTGTGTTTTAACACACACAGTTAGTCAATAACATAGTTTTTCCTTAATGTTCGAATTAAAACCCCTTTACGAGAAAAGATAAACTGGATTGTTAGTACATAACACGTTTAAAGGATCATACCAGCGCGTTTCACGAGAATGCTCGTACAACGCTTTTTCCTATAATGCGGATATTATGTATTCATACATAAATGTTAGATACAATATGAAGAACAATAAAATTAGTAAGACAAAAAAGGAAAATCACTAACAAGAATAAAACAATAGACAATAGAATGAATAGGATGAAAACATAGAGACGCCGTCTTTAACATGAGAACATGAGAGAGGTGGTTATCTATACAAATTATACACTCTTTTCTGGTATTCACAAATGACATATGTCTAAAGATCTTCGAGCGATTCTCCCAAAGAATGATTATATTAAAAGAAGCATAAAGCTATTTATTTAAAAAATTAAAGTAAAAAAGCATAACAAAGCAAAGTAAATAAACCCACAATACTAGGAAATACAGATATAGTTTTAAAAATATTTATTATTTTTCAAAATGTATTAAAAATATTGTTCTCCATGTTGTATCTAATTACACTGGCCTATCTGTCTTTAGCTACATTTGCAGTGGTTTAATTTCCTGTAATATATATTATTGGGTATTGCATTTATTGCTTTAATATGTATTTACTGTTTTGTATTATATATATATATATATATATATATATATATATATATATATATATATATATATATATATATATATATATATATATATATATATATATATATATATATATGTATATATTTATATATATATATATATATATATATATATATATATATATATATATATATATATATATATATATATATATATATATATATATATATATATATATATATATATATATATATATATAAATAAATAATATAAACCTCTGTGATTAAAGGGAACATACTTTAATGCACTTCATAATTATAAAGGTATTATAATAGCCACCAGTTTTTTATGCATATAAATTTATATATTATGATATGTACGCATATGTGGTAGCTTCATTAAAACTCTGTTGGACTTGACCTTTTTCAAACGAATAAAATGTTGGAATTAGATTTTCAAAGAAGCCTATGAAGCCAGGACTCAATTTAACTACAGCAAATGTGTCCAAAACATCCAACTTTTAGGTATTTCTAGAAATAAGATATTTGATATTATAGCAACATACACATTGCGCGATAAGTGATACTCAATGAAACAAAATGCTGGACTTGAAAAGAAGTTAAGAGAAAAAGAACGACGGTTATTGAAACGGAAAGTATCAGTTATAAAAAAAAAAAAAAAAAAAAAAAAAAAAACAGCTGGATCAAAATTGACCGTAGTTCACAATCAGAATTTGATTTCTCTACTGTCAATGAGACAACTAAAATTCAATATCATTAATGGAACATTTCCTGCATAGTAACAATTATAAAGCCCCCTGTTGCAGATGTTAATTTCAAATGTCATATGCAGTCTTTTCACACTTACTTTAAACTCTTTGATTAATAAAGGGAAAGAAATAATATTGTCTGATAAATCATCTTTCATACTTTTCCCAAAAAAAGGAATGGGTGTAGATTTAGAGGACACCTGCCCAAGTATAGGATCAAGATTGTCACTTTCCCCCTGTCTAAAATTTCAGTGAATTAATGATATACATGTACAGCCTTGTCGTGATTTTCTGCTGTAACAATTGTAACCCTGAATGACATTGAGAAGAAGTATGAAAAAAATGTTTGCTGATCTGGTCCACCTTATGATGCATAGTTTTTTTTCCTGCAGAAAATGGGATTTTCCAGGATGTGATAATGCACTAATCCATTCATCGAATCTTGTCTAATCATGATTTGATGAAAACGAGGACGACGTTAGAAATACATCTTAACCATCACAATCACTTGCGCTCAATACAATTGAACCCCGATTCAGTCTATTTCGTATTCAATACTAAATCAATATTTTCCAGTTAAATCTCTCCCAGAACTTTCACAATGCCTGCATGAATAGGTACAAAATTCCTTTAAGCAATATAAAGAACTTATACGTACCGAGTCTTAAGAGAATTCAAGCTTTATTACATGACAGAGTCGGCCCTACACCATACTGATAAAGGATTCTTTTTAAATCTAAGGTGATGTTCAAATAATCAGTAGTTTTCAATGAGCAACCGTTCTCATAGGAATCTTAAAAAATTCGAAATTTTCTTAATAAGGAATTTTGTTTGTGAGATAAAATGAAGTGAATTACTTAAAATTATGTAAAAAAACTAGAAATTTTCAAAACAGTTTTCGTAATTTAGATAAATGTTCGCATTTCCACATATTAAGTAATTTTGTTTGAAAATCTTGTACAAAATCGATTTTATTTATTAGTAAAATTACTGGAGATTGCTTATTAATAATAATTAATAAAATATTATTATTATACCATTTAATAAAAGTATTCTCTTGAAACCATAAGTAAATTGATTATAAGTTTGTCGACTATGAATTTCGTATAAGCTAAAGAATAATTGATTCCCTACTACTTTAAAAATTACTTTAATCATAATTTAGATCCAGAAAAATTTCTTTAATTAGGCCTGGATAAAACTAATTCGAGATTACTGAATTTGATTTGTATACTTTATAACAAATGTTAAAGTTTTAATTTGACTTACTTTCCGAGATACAGTGTGTACCTTCAATACTTATAGAGCCTATAATGTATTTATATGAGTAAAATTGAATATTTTGTATGTATTCAAAATATTTCCTATGATATATCAAACTTTATAATCAAATGTCACCCCATCAAAATTTTACATAAGAAAAGTCACTGATTTTCTCAGAACAGTTTCTGATGAAACAATTGAGCAAAACCTGTCCATAATTTTATTAATTGTAGATTCCGTTATTTTGAATGTTAAATTCATGAAATATCCTATTAATCAGCCAATTTATCTGCTGAAAACATTGCATTTGTATAAGAAAATCTATTCATCTGTTCATCTAAATTATTAACTTATCAGCCCTGTGTATCAGAAAGAGTATTAGCACAAATTATTAGGATAATCTACTTGATTAGTTGACTCTCACTTCAGTTACTTTGTGACTATTAATTGTGTGTCATGAAAAAATATTCTCTCTCTCTCTCTTTCCCTTTCTCTTTCTCTCTCTCTCTCTTTCTCTCTCTCTCTCTTTCCCTTTCTCTTTCTCTCTCTCTCTTTCCCTTTCTCTTTCTCTCTCTCTCTCGCTCTTTCCCTTTCTCTTTCTCTCTCTCTCTCTGTGTGTGTACAATCTTTAACATAATACATTATTTAAGAAGCATGATAATTTTGAAGATTTAGTTAATGTAATTGCTAATCAAGATACTGTGAGATAGAATGTTAATATAAGACGCAGTGGTATCATTCTTAATTAACGTATATAGATATGGCAAATGCTTGCTTTTTTGTCATTCCCCGATCATTTTTTGCACACGAGGGTTAATTCAACCGAAGGCTTAAAAAGGATTCCGAACTATTACAAACATCAACTTCTGAGGAGGAATTCAAGCTCCCGAACAGTTGAATCGTACGCTGCTAGCTTGACCATTACAAATACAGGTCATGTAACCTCTACTGGGCAGTAAATAAATAAAAATAACTTGCCACATCAGCATTTTTACTACACAAGTTTCCGTTTTATATTATAAAATAATAACACAAAAATACATTATATAAAAGATCATTTTCCCATTAAATAGATAGCTATTTATCCAATAAGAAAATAAGTATTAATATTTGAATGATCATATGTTTAATCGAGTGCTTCACATTTGTATTAGCGAGAAAATTTCAGATACATTTCATAGAAACACTAAATAATTTGTTATAAATCTAATTCCAGCCGTCATAGCAGTACATCAGATCATACTTAGAAATTTCATGTTGACTTGCAGAAACTTTCTGGAAAAAAACTTTAAAAGACTAAGATACTCTTATATAACATACAGCGCATATTTTATATTATTTCTTACAACATATTATTATGTTTTCTTTTCCAGATTAGTCTTACACTGAAAATAAGCAGTATAAATTCAGAAATCAAGTTGTTTGATGATTTTCTTAATAAAACTGTATATTTTGCAATGAAACTTACAATATATGACTTTCAGACAATTTTAAATATCTGTGCCTTAAATATTTTCTGTTTTTGCTAAAACCATAGTATGTCCCAGATGATGCGTTTTCGTGTGAGTTTTCTTACAATAAATAGCTTGCTTTTATTATGTAATTACATTAACTTAGTAAATTTTTTAGCTTTCAAAATCATTAAGTAACAATATTTCTTCAACATATTTAAATTTGTGAGGATATATTGGTACGAATTTAATTTATTCTGATCATAAATAAAGTGATTCAAAGCACATTACTCTGAACTAACATTTTCAAAATTTAACATAATTATTATTAATAACTTTAAATAAAGTGTATAACTGCTGGTTGTTTTAATTAATATATTAAGAACCAGTTATACATAGAACTTTTTGAATCTTAAGACAATTACATCTAAGTTAAAGTTAATGAAATTTTGAATTATTCTAAGACATGTTTGTTATTGCATCAGTATGTGTTGAAGATTTATATTCCAATGCTTTACCAATAACTAAGACTGCATATGATAATTTTATGACTAAATTTATAATTCTCATAAAAAGTATGGAAAATTAAAAAGTTGTTTTGGATTTTTCGAAACCTGAAATAAACTGGAAATAATCACTTCTTCTCACATACTTTACAAGTTAGCTTGTTTTAAAATCAATTTCTTAAAATATTAATGATCTTCAAAAAGAGTATATATATTAAGATAATTCATTTTATTTTATTTTTCTGTTGAAACATGACGATATGAAATGTACATGAATTGATTAAAACTGATGAAACGTAAGAAATATAATGTTTTTCTTATTTCTTTTTTGATTTAGTAAATGGGAAAATACCTTTTTGTCCTGTTAAATTATCATATGTTGATATTTTCATTAACCAAAAAAAAAATAATAAATAAATAAATAAAAAATAAAAAAATATATAAAAAAAAATTGAATACCATTTTCTAAGATTTTCTCGGTGTTTTATCGATATATAATACATTATTTTTCCTAATTAATGTATCGCGCTATTTTAAGAAATGAGGAAAAGTCAGTAGTGTAGGTAAGCGAAAACTAATGTTATGTTAATAGATTATGTTGAATTGCTTATATTTGTTGGATAAAAAGAGATTTTGTAATGTTTTTCATTAAGCATGAAAATTGTTTCTTGTATTATTAAAGCAATACTTGCACAATTTTTTTCTAATTTTTTAATGACCAGAAAATCTACACATTTCTACAAAATTAATCGATATGTAGAGATATCGATATGTATTTTTTCATAGAAGCTGTTTTGTTGTAAATATTTGATATATTAAGTAATCATACACACAATATATCGATATAATATATTTTTTCTATGACATTGTTATACCCAAAAGAAAACTGGGCAGTTTTTTTATTGAAACAAAAATTAATTTTCTCTTGTTCATCGTATAAAACTTTGGTCTCACAGTATGATATTATTTATGTACATGACAATAGTTTAAATCTGTCGAGCAGATTTTCTTCCATCTCTTCTAGTTCTATTGTGCGAGTTTTGGTTGATTTGTCACGATGTTCATTGGCTAATTTCGCTGACCGTTAACCAATCACCAACTTCGTCATCAATGACTTTAGTTTTCCGAACATAACCAGTCTTCGATTTCTAATTAGCGTTAGGGTTCCGTTAGCCGCTTTTTGACAAGATGACATGTCGGTACTGTACCGGACCATCGTCCGGCATCCATACACTGTAGTACTGTTCGACCTTGTATTTTATAGCCGTCTTTGCAGCCGAAGATAATGGTCTCCGAAATGTCATAATAGAATTTTACGTTCGATATCGTGACGCCTTTCGTAGTCCCAGGATAAGGGCACATCGGTACTTCTGTAAAGAAAAATATAAAATTTTATATCTCGAGTGCTGAAATTGATTAAAAAAGTACTCCATGCATCATTTGTAAATTAAAATGTTTAATTATGTTGAGAAAAATAAGGTGCGCATAATAATGACGAATGATTAACAATCAGTGCAAAACTAAAATCAAATAAATAATGACATTTCATAAGGAAAATGCAATGTAGTTGATAGTCAAACTAGTGCTTTGGCTATTCAAGCTTTCTTGAATGCGCATTCTTATTTATAAAATATTAAATGTGTTTATTATTTATTGAATATTGAATACGGAAAATTATTTCATTTATAATTTAAAAGCTCCTTTTTTCTTGTTTTAATTTGTTTTTAAAGATATTTTCTACTGTGTGGGGCATTTATACTTGAAAATATTACAAACAAAATCAATGAAAAAGTAGTTAAAAATAGCGCTATAAAGATGCAGAAAATATTGTTATAGCATCCTAGCTTAACAATAATTGATATAAATTTTTAAAAAAATCTAATATTTATATCATAAATCGATTATTGTGTAAAACAATTTTGACACAATTATTCATAATTTTTATTTTTATGCTGTATCGGACTTTTATTATCGGACATTTTTTAATATTTTATTTTTCAAAATGATCTTTTTGCTACAAATAAATAAATTAATTAAATTAAGGAAATAATTTAAAATTTCCTTACTTTGACATGCAGGTGCTTTCGCAGACCACTTCCCAGATGGCAAACATGTGGCCTGTTCAAAGCCTTTCAGTTTACGACCTTGATCGCAGGAGAAGACGACCTTGACGTTCATCTTCGTCACACTTGTGCTTAACATTAATCCGCCTACTTCCGGTATGGGAGGGCAATGTACAGCTATAAGACGAAACGAAATGATTTAAGAAACATTAATAATTTAATTTCAATATTTTTGTGAAAGAATTGAAAAACATAATGTTTTTCTTTTTAATGACTGATTTAAAAATCACACAGTCTTTATTAATTACGTTATTTTTTATACATTGAAATGTAAATAAATTTTGAATCTTTTGAGAATAGAAAACATTTATCTTAAAATACATTTTACTAAGTTTAATTTAATAGCATCATATTTTTCTAATGTAGTACAAAAAATAAGAGTGAAATTATTAATGAATTTTCAACTATATAAACTTATTTGCATAGCACAAAAATTCTGATAAAATAAAATACTGAATTTAATGCGTTTACTATTTTGTAATGTGACATAGATTTTATGTAGAGGAATATTTCTTTATAAGAATAGAACTATATATATAATGACGTTCTGCATATATATATCTGTGTATATTTAAGCTCCAAAAAATTATAATTAATTATATGGCATGGATTGAAATGATTATAAAAATACATAAAAAATTAATTTAGTTGAAATATGAATGTTTACCTTCTACTTTATCGAAATAAAATGCTTGTATGAAAAACAGAAGCAAAAGTACTGTTGTTTTTGATTTAAGAATATTTTTTAATGACTAAAGCAATGAAATGAAATAAGAAATAGTGAGCATATAAAAATATAGTTCAGTATCTGAAGTTTATTGAAATGAATTGTGTGTAAAAAATTAATCGAAAAATACCATTTGCTTACAAATTTATCGAAACAAAATGTTTGTAAAGATACTTGTAGTAAAAAATTAGTTATATTAGTTATATATATATATATATATATATATATATATATATATATATATATATATATATATATATATATATATATATATATATATATAAATTTCGTGTCACGATGTATGTTCCCGATAAACTCCGAAACTACTGAACGGATTTTGATAAAATTATGTAACTATTTATAATATAGTCCAACTTAAAAGATAGAATAGTTTTTATCTCTTAATTATTATTTTCAATATTTATTATACGACATTAATGGTTATTTATTGTTTAGTTCTGTAAGTTCCTAATAGATGGCGGTTTAGCATCTAAGTTGCACAGGTATTCGGCAGATGGCGACGTGTTTATTTTTCTAGATTATACATCTTCGAGAAAATTAACGTGCGCGCGCAATCGCGTGGTTAAATATAGAATTTACATATATTTTTATTATTATATTTTCATGATGTACACATATTTTCATGATACATATATTTTCATGATGTATAATCATACTATAACAATTTTTTGTGAATCACTTTCATAATTATACTTCGTATTGTGTTATTATTGTGCGTGTTCAGTTTGAATATTTTTAATATTATAAATAGTAAAATAAAATTTTATTTATTGCTGTTTTTCTCTACTAATTTTCATACCACCTCCAAAACATGTAAGTATTTCTTGACAGCCTTTTATTTTTTTATTTTTATTTTATAATTTGATAATTATTAATTTATTCAGTAGAACAATTTGATCTAATTTATTTATTCAAATGATAAATTATTTTAATTTTTTTATTTCAGTATAATACCGCGGAATTTTTTTTAGTTTTAATAATTAAAAATTGAAAAAATAATAGTTCGATGTCAATGTTATCTACATCATTTATAACAATTTATTTTTAGATGTTTTTAATTTATATAGTATATTTTATAAGTAAGTCACTGATTACTAACTATAATTTAATATAAGATGAATAAAATGTAAATTCAGAAAGTATATGTTGATTTGTGCTTAATTTCAAAATTTCGATACTTTACCTATTACTTTTAAATTTTTGCGAAACGTTTTATTTTTAATCTCATATGAATGAACCTATTTTAAATTTTTTAGAAAATATTAATTTGATTGTACCCAAGAATTAGTAAAAAATTGATTCAATGTATTATAAAAACTCAGCCACTGCAACGCGTGGCTGGGTCAGCTTGTATATATATATATATATATATATATATATATATATATATATATAATATTTAATAAAACTTCTTTGTATTGTATTTGAAAACTATCCTAAATTAGTCTACCAGGTTACTATTAAAAACAAATAAAATATATTTACAAGTTATTTTTAAAAATAAATGATAACAATAATGGAAATTTGACTCAATATTTTGTAACTGTAGCTATTGGGTCAATTTCTTATGATTTTCACGTATATATATTTGAGAATCAATTACTATGTAATAATTATTCACTTTTTCGCTAAATTAAAAGAATTTATTTATAAGAGACTCGAAATTACTTTAAGCAAATTTAATAAGAAAATAAAAGGAAAAACAAGTTTCTACATTTAGTTATTTTGAATAAAAAATTTTAATGTATATTTTATTAATCATATTTTTGTATTAAAGCTACTTAATTTACTTTATTTTAGTATAAATGATGTATACCTAACCTGAGACAACAATTTCAACTGCGTGCTGATGCCCCATTGGAGTGACGCACGTGAACAATCCTGAATCTTCAGTCATAGCGTGGTATATTGTAAGTCTGTATTCCAATTGTGAATCTCTTCCAGGTTCGCTTGTCCATCCTATAAAAAGATAGCACTCTGAAATTAAAAGTAGTAATTATTTTTGTTCTTTTGATTTTAGTTAATATTAAAATGTTTTTCTCAGATTGAATTTCCATAATTAATTAGTTTGTTCTTGAGTTGTTGTTGTTGTTGTTGCTTATCCTCCATGTCTGACGGAGTCAGACTAGATCCACGAGTTCGTTGACTGTAAGGAAGTCGAAGACCAAAAGAGGATTGCTAAAGAGATCCTCCCTAGAGAGACCCATGCAATCCAAAAGATGCTCAGGAGAAGCCTGATGATTTTGGCACTTGGTGCAGGTGACGAAAGTTTTCCTGACCTCGTTGAAAGTGAGGCACTTAATATGACCGCTAGTAAGTCTTGAGAGAACAGTCCGGGTACGTCTGTCACACGGGAGGTCAAGGGACAAACCCGGTTTTGATCCCTTGTACCAATTATGGGTGGGGGTGTTTTCCACTCCTCCGAGATTTTTGATTTTTCCCGGGAGTATAACTCCAGAAAAGTAAGTGTGGAAGAGGGAGTATTTGAAATCCTGCAACCCTCCTTAGCAAGATTATCGGCCATTTCATTCCCGTGGAGATTCACATGTGAAGGTATCATCGTGGCGGGATGGTGACCCTGGGCGGAATGGGCGAAGTACGTCGGGAGTTTACTCCTGATAGGGCCATCCAAGGCGTGAAGGCCATTCCATTATGCCCAGCTAAATAACAGTAGGCGAAGGAGCCAAGACAGACTTCTACCTCCTGGTGCTCGGGGCCTTGGTCTAACAGAAGCTGCACATTCCCCCTCCAATGACTTCTCC
>JAJQOW010002771.1:0-12488 GCA_037975125.1 Latrodectus hesperus
TATATATATAAATATATATATATATAAGCTGACCCACCCACGCGTTGCAGTGGCTGAGTAATTATAATACATTGAATCAATTTTTTACTAACTCCTTGGTACAATCAAATAAATATTTTCTAAGAAAATTTAAAATAGGTTCATTCATATGAGATTAAATATAAAACGTTTCACCAAAATTTAAAAGTAATAGGTAAAGTATCGAAATTTTGAAATTAAGCACAAATCAACAAATACTTTCTGAATTTACATTTTATTCATCTTATATTAAATTATAGTTTGTAATCAGTGACTTACTTATAAAATATATTATATAAATTAAAAACATCTAAAAATAAATTGTTATAAATGAGGTAGATAACATTGACAACGAACTATTATTTTTTCAATTTTAAATTATTAAAACTAAAAAATTTTTCAGAGGCATTATACTGAAATAAAGAACAATTAAAAGAATTTATCATTTGAATAAATAAATTAGATCAAAATGTACTGCTGAAAAAATTATAATTATCAAATTATAAAATAAAAATTAAAGGCTATCAAGAAATACTTACATGTTTTCGAGATGGTATGAAAATTAGTAGAGAAAAACAGTAATAAATAAAATTTTATTTTACTATTTATAATATTAAAAATATTCAAACTGAACATCGCACAATAATAACACAATACAAAGTATAATTATGAAAATGATTCACGAAAAATTGTTATAGTATGATTATACATAATGAAAATATATGTAAATTCTATAATTAATCACGCGCTTGCGCGCGCACGTTAAATTTCTGGAAGATGGTAAAATCTAGAAAAATAAACACGTCGCCATCTGCCGAATACCTGTGCCACTTAGATGCTAAACCGCCATCTATTAGGAACTTACATAACTAACCAATAAATAAACACTAATGTCGTATAATTATTATTGAGATCAATAATTAAGAGATAAAAACTATTCTATCTTTTAAGTTGGACCCTATTATAAATGGTTACAAAATTTTATCAAAATCCCTTCAGTAGTTTCGGAGTTTATCGGGAACATACATCGTGACACGAAATTTATATATATATACAAGCTGACCCAGCCACGCGTTGCAGTGGCTGAGTTTTTATAATACATTGAATCAATTTTTTACTAATTCTTGGGTTTAATCAAATTAATATTTTCTAAAAAAATTTATAGGATCATTCATATGAGATTAAAAATAAAACGTTTCGCAAAAATTTAAAAGTAATAGGTAAAGTATCGAAATTTTGAAATTAATTACAAACCAACATATACTTTCTGAATTTACATTTTATTCATCTTATATTAAATTATAGTTTGTAATCAGTGACTTAACTCTTATAAAATATACTATATAAATTAAAACATCTAAAAATAAATTGTTATAAATGAGATAGATAACATTGACATCGAACTATTATTTTTTCAATTTTAAATTATTAAAATTATCTAAGTACTACTTTGTGTACAACATTCCTGGTTAACCTGTCTTTCGCTAACACGAAGAGATTTGATGGTTTTCCTACACGTGAGCAGGCAACATATAGCTGTCCATGTGAGAAACATGTGTTTTCCAAATCCAAACCACAAATAGACATTGTTTGGCCTTGAGATTTATTTATGGTCATCGCAAAAGCTAAACTAATCGGAAATTGGAGCCTTTTAAATAGTATTGGAGATTTTAGACGCTATCAGTGGAATTCGTGGAAACAGGACGATATCTCCTTTAAATTTTTCCGTCAAAATTGTTGCTTAGAAAATATTTTCTGTCATTTCTCTTATGACTAAGCGTGTACCGTTACATAATTGAGGTGGGTTTAAATTACGTAGAAGAATAATTGGTGAACCAATTTTCAATTGAAGATTATGTGGTGGAATTCCTGGCATATCCAGAGAATTCAAAAATTCAGTTGGAAAGTTTACGGCTTCGTTTTCATCAGTAACTGTGTCGATTGATTTAAGAGACATCAAATCACCGGGCGACATCTGTTGTATATTGAAGTTAATTTCGTTCGCATCAAAGTTTCTTGCTGCCAAAATAGCAAGATTACAGAGCCAATTATCAAATTATAAAAGAAAAATAAAAAAATAAAAGTCTATAAAGAAATACTTACATGTATTCGAGGTGGTATGGAAATTAGTAGAGAAAATCAGTAATAAATAAAATTTTATTTTACAATTTATAATATTAAAAATATTCAAATTGAACACTACACAATAATAACACAATACAAAGTATAATTATAAAAATGATTCACGAAAAATTGTTACAGTATGATTATACATCATGAAAATATATGTAAATTCTATATTTAACCACGCGCTTGCGCGCGCACGTTAATTTTCTCGAAGATGGTATAATCTTGAAAAATAAACACGTCGCCATCTGCCGAATACCTGTGCCACTTAGATGCTAAACCGCCATCTATTAGGAACTTACAGAAGTAACCAATAAATAAACACTAATGTCGTATAATAAATATTGAGATCAATAATTAAGAGATAAAAACTATTCTATCTTTTAAGTTGGACCATATTATAAATGATTACAAAATTTTATCAAAATCCGTTCAGTAGTTTCGGAGTTTATCGGGAACATACATCGTGACACGAAATTTTTATATATATATATATATATATATATATATATATATATATATATATATATATATATATATATATATATTTACAGTTGCATTATTTCATTGGCCAAAAAGTGCTTAAAATAAATTAATGTGTATTACCTGAAAAATCTTTAAAGTCAAAAGGTAGGTGGCCGTGAAATATATCAAATGCAATTTTTTTTATGATACTCGAGTTTGAGACAAGTATGCTACATATTTAGTAAAAGTTTTTCATTACTGTATCATATACAGAATTTTAAAAAACTAGTAGTTCTGCGACCAAGAGAACGACCGACTTATAATTGCTGGAATTTAGAGTGGCTGTGTTATACTCAGAAAGGGGAGCCCCGCACAAAATAAATTGAATGACAAATAGTATGCCATAACATATATTTCATAAAGACAAAATGAAACTCATATTTATTTGCGACATATAAAAAAACATTGAAAATACATTTTAGAAGGAAAATAAAATGAGAATGATACGTTTTTCAATTTTAATTTATTAATGACACAATACATTTTCAAGTGATACCAAAATATTTCATAATTTTCTCGTTAGAAAAAAGCATATTTTGCTCTGTACCGAGTAATATTATATAAAAACCTTCAATGAATATAGCTACTTGACTTGAGGATCTTATACCAATTTACACCTTATAATAGTATTTAGAAGACCGTTTTGTGATTGTCTTATACGACATGTAAAATCATGTACTGTTTCACTTTGCATACAGTAGCTGACGCTTTTTTGAATTTTTTGTTTGATTTCCTCTTTATGTAACGCCTGAAAACTTGATTCATTCCTGATCAGTGAAGCTTAAGCGGATTTTCATTTTTAGTGACATTCAAGCCGCTTTAAAAGCGCTCAGTTCTTTCGAAATCAAATCTAAAAGGATTTTGGAATGTAGAAGCCTGCTTACAGAACTGGCAACTAGAGACAAGGTGATCCTTGTATGGGTGCCAGGGCACAAAGGTATCGAAGGTAATGAAAGGGATTATGAGCTTGCTAAACTAAGATCGTCTTTTGCTTCCATGGGTGCAGAACCTTTTTGTGGATCAATTTGAAGACCGCAAAAACTAATGTTCTTAGATGGGAAAACCGGAAGATGTATGAAGCTTGACTCAACACTCCTGGTCAAATCCACGCTAAAAGTATGATCTGTGGATCATCAGTGAGGATTGCCTCTGAAATTCTAAGATGCTCTAGGCAGAAGATACGTTTAATCGTAGGCTTCATAACTGGGCACTACTATTTCAGAAAACACCTCCATAAAATGGGACTGTTTCAGCAAAACCCTATTTGCAGGAAATGTCATACGCAAGAGGAAATGGCCAAGCACATCATTTACGAATGCGAGGCTCTTGCCCACCCGAGATAAACTTCTTTAGGCATCATCCATACTAGAGAGTGACACCTAGAATCCATTAAAGATTTATCGGACTTTATTAATAAAGTGGGTGACCCGAACAATTGGAACTAGGAAACATTGGGTTTGGAGTTAATAGTACAAAATGCTGATAAAAGCAAAGGTGCCCAATGACATACAAACCCAACTCTAGGAAGAAGAAGAACAATGAAGCTACATGTGTAAGCATTCCAGACATCGTGGGAATAATTATCGATGTCACATGGATAACACGCATTTGATGGGAGTGTGCTTTGGTGCCGCAAATTCGAATCCTGTAATCCCCTGACGCAAGAACGCAGAAAGAAGGAAAAACTCTTCTCTCATCCACTTACATTAGAACACATAGAATCTTAAGAATTTAATGCATTATTTTCTTAAATTAAGAACTTTCTTTTTTGCGAACTGTTTTACCGGCCCCTACAAGTTCGTAGAAACGAAAGTGTACTGTATGTACTCTGCTCTGTTTGAAACGCTGCTTAGCATCACAAAATAAAATCGTGTACATAAATAATCTAAAAAAAAATCAAATAAATTACTAAGCACTTGAAAAGTTTCTTAGTTATGTAACTATTGAATATTGAAATCGGAACTCTTTACATATGCGTTTCAATGAGTTTCCGATCGAAGGCGTATTGATAAAACGGAAAAACGGTTCGCTACAGTTGGCAAAAACGATATTTTCCAAGCAATGAAAAAAAATCCTTATCTTTTAATGCCCATTACATTATGAGGATATAAAAGAAAGGGCTCTATTTTGTATACAATTTTTCTCTTGCTCCAATGGTTTTAAAAGGAAACTCGATCCTTGAAAAGAGCAGAGTTCATGAACGCTGTGCATCATGGGATCACCAATGGGTTCAGATCAGTTATAATTATGGTTTAAGCCGATGACAAATGTGGAATCGAAATTTCGAAATAAAATATAAAACCCGGCTTTAAAGTATTAAGAAACAAACGTTCTGAAAGACAACAATGGCATAAACTTCATTTTATTCTAGCAACCTTCCTCAATCCAACCGAAACAAAAATTCGGTAAGTAAATATAATAAAGGTTCTATATATCTAGGTAAATATATAAAGGTTTATAACAGATCTATATTAACTCTACTGACAAGAGATGTCGTTACTGCCCAATAGAGTGAACTTACAAAATATTGAATATGCAATAAGAAATAGAGTTTTTATAACAGATCTATTGAGTTGGCCACTAAGTAATTGCGGATTTCATTCATAGATGGCTTCAGTTGAATTTTTAGGTTTGCAGACGTAGTACAAATGTAAAACACATTTTGTCATTTGATAGTTGGCAATTCAGCTGTCAATCAGTAAAAAAAATTTTTTTTGAACAGTTGGATATAGTTTTCGTTAGTCATTCGTTGAAAAATGGAAAATCAAAAGGAATATTTTCGTCATATTTTGCTTTTTATTTCCGCAAGAGAAAAAACACATCCCAAGCTCTTAAAAAGTTATGTGCTGTTTATGGTGACGATGCTTTAAAAGAACGGCAGTGTAAAAATTGGTTTGCAAAATTTCGTTCTGGTGATTTTTCACTCGAAGATGAAAAACGCTCTGTCGTCCAGTTTAAGTGGATGACGACCTAATCAAAGCAATAATCGATTCGCGTCGTCACAGTAAAACACGGAGAGAAGCTTCATGTATCACATGCATGCATTAAAAATCACTTAAGACACTTTGGCTACGTTCAGAAACTCGATACATGGGTTCCTCACGAACTGAAAGAAAAGCATTTAACGCAACGCATTAACAGTTGCGATTTGCAAAAGAAACGTAATGAAAATGATCCATTTTTAAAACAACTGATAACTGGCGATGAAAAATGGGTTGTTTTCAACAATATCAAGCAGAAAAGATCGTGGAGCAAGCCAGGTGAACCAACTCAAACAACATCAAAAACTGATATTCATCAAAAGAAGGTTTTGTTATCAGTTTGGTGGGATTTCAAAGAAATTGTCTACTTTGAACTCTTACCACCCAACCGAACGATCAATTCTGATGTCTACATTGAACAACTGACGAAATTAAACAATGCAGTTGAAGAAAAGTGGCCCAAATTGGCAAATCGAAAAGGTGTTGTATTCCATCATGACAATCCAAGGACATCTTTGGTCACTCGGCAAAAGTTATTGGAACTTAGTTGGGATGTTTTTCCACACCCACCATATAGTCCTGACCTTGCATCATCTGATTACTTTTTGTTTCGATCTTTACAAAATTCCTTGAATGGTAAAAATTTCAATAATAAGGATGATGTCAAATCGTACCTGATTCAGTTTTTAGCTAATAAAAACCAGAAGTTTTATGAACGTGGGATTATGATGCTGCCTGAAAGATGGCAAAAGGTCATTGATCAAAATGGGCAATACATTACAGAATAAAGTTATTTAGTTCCATGAAAAAATTGTCTTTGATTTTCTAAAATATCTGCAATTACTTAGTTGCCAACCCAATACTTTTTAATATCACTATTTCTTATGAAATCACAGTAGCTCTTGCACGAGAACTACAGTTTGGCATCACCTAACAAATATATGCATTGTCCCGGACTGTATCTTTAGGTAAACGGGTTTGAAATACTCGCTTATCACCAAGTGCCTCGACAGGTTGAACCACAGTCAGGTGATGAGGACACACCTGAGCTGGCACCCTCCTCTCCACATCCACGCCACACCAGCGGAAGGACTTTGGACACCACATATCAACGTGGGCACGTCCCCAACCCACGGAGCTGCATCAACTCAGTGAGGGAATGTACGTGGTCACCCTCCCAACCACTGTCCACGGCAAATGATGCTTCACTTAGCTGATCTTCACGGGAAGCAGCGTGAAGCTTCTGAGGCACTGGAGCTCTCATCTAACAGATCGCCAAACGAATGAAAGCAGTCCAAACTTAAGATTCTCCACATTTCTCCTTCCTGAAAGAATTCTTACATAATGGAAGATAATACGTCGTATTGACGGAGTGTAAAGGTGGAAAACCGAATCACTTCCAATCACGCATTCCTACGGATGAAGGAGGTAGAAACAGAAATGTAACATCCATTTCCAATTATCTAATCATGAACGGCTTGGAGGTTGGAACTTTGCAATCCGAAATGAGAAGCTCAACGGAAAAGTCGAAATGAGCTATGAAATACAGATCCAACTGAAAATAAATGCCTTGAAATAATGGTGCCTTGCCAGAACTGGTTTGATACTTTTCTATTATCTTCTATCTGTCTACCACGAAAATAGATCCTGCCAAATAATCTGTGCCGGTCTGTTGTCGTCGAAACAAGACATATTCCATTGTCCACAAGAACAGTCAGAAGAACAATACCATCTTTGGCTTACTGCAAACTTTGGGAATCTTTTCTTACTGATAACTTTAAATACTAGGAATTCCTAACATCCTTAATTCTCATTTGAAATAGAAAGTAATCTCTCCTCGCCAAACTACTCGGCGGAAGCTTTCTTGTGGCAAACCGAAAGTACCAGCTTCAAGGGCAGAAAAAGCATTTTGTCCGTTGATCCTGCTAGAACTAAAGTTAAGAGCAATTGTCGCCAAAGTGGATGTCCGCAGGAAAATTTCGTTAATCCCCAGAAAAATGTGAAATATTCTTCATCCTTCACTCGTCACATTACGTTATGCTCTGAAACATATTTCAATTCATAATAATACGTAAAATGTTATAAAAACGCTTCTTCTTAGAGTAACGCCTCGGTACTACTGTAGCTGCACTGTTTTAGCTACAAGTTTTTTTTATCTCGTTTCGTTTCGCAATTTTCTCGCCTTTCACCCTCGTGTATATAAAACAGGTATATTAACTCAAACATTTCAGGGGGCTTACCTTTGATTAGAGCTCACCTTTAAATACCTCAATACGATGTTTTGAATTCAATATAAAATATATTAAATATATTAGTTGGGTTATTAAGGAAGTTTTTGTGTTTTTTATGTTGTTGTTGTTGTTACTTATGACACTTGAACAAGCCAAGCTCGCTATGCCGTTGGCAGTGCGAATTAAGTCAAACGGGTGCGTCTTTCGTTTGGAACAGAGCATCACGAAGGTGAAAGTACGTCTTTGCTCTAATTAAGGTGCCTCGTAATTTTGAACCAAGGTCAGGTGACGAGGCCACACCTGAGCTGGCACCCTCCTCTCCACATCCACGCCACACCAGCGGAAGGACTTTGGACGTCACAGATTAACGTAGACACGTCCCCAACCTACGGAGTTCCAGCAACCCAGTGAAGGAGAGTACACCGTGGTCACCCTCCCAACCACTGCCTGCGGCAAATGATGCTTCACTTTGCTGAGCTTACGGGAAGCGGGATGAAGCTACTGAGCCACTGGAGCTCATTTTTTATGTAAATTGGTAGTTTTTTTTAAGGCAGGTATAGTCTTAAATCTTAACCGTGATATTTTCTTTTATTTGATATTTATTGGGATAATATTTATAATTTTATTGGGATTTTAAGATATTTATTGGAATCTTATATTTCATGTGAGCAGGAATATCCATCACACTAAGAATGTATAATGCTAAAAGTTTGATATGCTTTAACCACTTTTTAATTGTTTTTACAGTTTTGTTTATTCTATTAAGGTATTTATTAATTAGGTTCTCATTATTGAGTTACAATTTATGGTTTCATTTTATTATCTGGATAAATTTTACGTGTTCTTAGATCATAAATTTTTTATAAATATATATTTAACATTTATATAAAAAATACTATTAGAGGTAAACAGGATTTAATTTAAGAATTTACAATTCTGCGAGGACTAAAAGTTTGGCGACCACTGATTA
This sequence comes from Latrodectus hesperus, assembly GCA_037975125.1. NCBI lineage: Eukaryota > Metazoa > Arthropoda > Arachnida > Araneae > Theridiidae > Latrodectus > Latrodectus hesperus. Next base: position 8,853 of record JAJQOW010002771.1, read on the forward strand.
AGAGTATATCTGGGTTACCATAGTTTAAAATTTGGACAAAACTCCTATTCGATCCCAGGCACTCTTGAACAATTTAAGATAGATATTGCGCTACTTTCTTATGTATGCACGTCTGCTCAGATGCAAGAAGGGTTTTTTTTTTTAATCTTGGCTTTTCTTTCTAGCGATATGTTAGCACGTCTTACTATCATTGGAAAATCCTTGTAAGATACATTATGCAGTGTGTAACAGATCTATATTAACTCTACTGACAAGAAATGTCGTAACTGCCCAATAGAGTGAACTTTCAAAATATTCACTATCCAATAAGAAATAAAGTTGTTATAACAGATCTATATTAACTCTACTGACAAGAGATGCCGTTATTGCCCAATAGTTATTGCTCAATATCCAATAAGACAAAATATTCAATATCCAATAAGAAATAAAATTGTTATAACAGATCTATATTAACTCTACTGACAAGAGATGGGGTTACGGCCCAATAGAGTGAACTTACAAAATATTCAATATCCAATAAGAAATAAAATTGTTATTGCCCAATAGTTATTGCTCAATATCCAATAAGACAAAATATTCAATATCCAATAAGAAATAAAATTGTTATAACAGATCTATATTAACTCTACTGACAGTTAACTCTACAGATGGGGTTACGGCCCAATAGAGTGAACTTACAAAATATTCAATATCCAATAAGAAATAAAATTGTTATAACAGATCTATATTAACTCTACTGACAAGAGATGCCGTTACTGCCCAATAGAGTGAACTTTCAAAATGTTTAATATCCAATAAGAAATAGAGTTGTTATAACAGATCTATATTAACTCTACTGACAAGAGTTGCCGTTACTGCCCAATAGAATGAACTTACAAAATATTCAATATCCAATAAGAAATAGAGTTAGATGATATAGAAGAGAGATGAAAAAATGGAAGGCGAACCATCCGGTTCATATATAACTTTGTTTATTATTTGTAATGTACCTTTTAACCTTATATCTAACTTTGTTTATTATTATTAAGTATTTTTCTTTTGTAACTGGTTTAAATCATGTGTAATGTCGTAATAAATGTTTTGTTTGGTATTATTCTAACTTCTATTTTCTTACGTCCCTACAAGTGGACGCTTTAATGTCTTATATCAGCGCCTAGTTATTAAATTCTCCACTATGTTAAAATAACGTATTGCTTGAAAACTTAGAGTTGTTTATTTTGAGTTTTTATTCAATTAGTATTTTGTTTTTAATGTGGTCTGCAGAATTATAAGCAGATTATGCATTTCCCTTTTCTTTTTTTGTTGATACACGCAATTTTGAAACTTTATGCTTTGAAGTAACATGCCTTACCTGGGGCCTGAGCAGCTACCAGGCGCTTCGGCAGGTGGTGGATCGCCGAACGTCCTGTAGGAATGACAGGATAGCCTTGAATATAGAATCAGAGGCCGCGAACCAGCTCCCGTGAACCCTGGTGTTATGCGATCCGTGCCTAGGGCTAATTGACACCGCGGTATTGGTGTCATAACGGAGCCTCTAGTTGCCTGGCAAACTTCTAGAGTAATTTGCCTTGCCCAGTATCTCAGGCAATGCTGGGTGGACTTATATTACCTGAGCTTATTAATTGTTATCTTGTGGCTGAAAAGACACAAGAAACAACTAACCTTTCTGCATTTGCAGGTGAAGCCTCTGAAGTAGACCTTGCTGAAAAAGACAAGGGAACTCAGAGGCAATTTAGGGAAGGGGCAGCAATGAATCCTTCACTTGAGGTAGAAATGACCTCCAAACCATCTTCTTCTGGTGAAAGTCAGGAAGCTATCGCTAGCATGAATGATTCTCTGACCAGATGGGACTGCTTCAGCAAGACCCTATCTGCTGGAAATGTCATACGCAAGAGGAAACGGCAGAACATATCATTTACGAATGCGAGGGTCTTTCCCTCCCTAGATTAACTTCATTAGGCATCATCCATACTAGAGAGTTACACCTAGACTCCATTAAAGGGTTATCGGACTTCAATAATAAAGTGGGTGACCCGAGCAACTGGAACTAGGAAACATTGGGTTTGGAGTTAACAGTATAAAATGCTGATGAAAGCAGAGATGCCCAATGACATACAAACCCTACTCTAAGAAGAAGAAGAAGAACATGCCTTAGTTAAAACAACTAAATTATAAAATTATGTAGAAATAAAATTTTAAATTCTCAAAATGCTGTTGTATTTTGTATGGGTCGTGATAGTCTTAGAGAGAAATGCCATTACTTTTCTGTTTAGAGGATAACGGATTCGACATCAAAATTTATGGAAGATCCTCATGCTGATAGAGCAGGCGCACTTTAAGAAGTTCCGTGAAGGGTTATGGCTTTCTGTTCGTGTTATGAAAAGAAAGTGCGAGTTCATATAACGATCTCGCAACTTGACTGCAATTAAAAAGAATGAGGATTTAATCTGAGTTTGGCATCTTCGATTGGAATAAATAGGTTTCTAGTGATTTATTTCTGCAAATAAGTTCAAAGTGAACATTGAACTTACTTAATAAGAAAGTATGTTGTGTGTGTGAATTTCAAGTCCCAACGGCTCAGTAGCATCACACACGCAGCTTCCGGTAAGGTCAACAAAGTGAAGGAATGCTTGTCGCTGGCAGTGAGTGACTCTGAGGGTCACCACCTTCTCCCTGATTTGGTTGCTAGAACTGCGTGGGTTGAGGGTGTTGTTGCTATTGCACCAGCATCTTTCCCTGCACCTAGCTCTGAGTATGGCTCTACCAGTTAGACAGAAGCAGCCAGGTGGAGTCTTCGTGATTTTAAGCAGAAGACTCCCATTACTTGGCCTGATATCCCCAGAGGTATCATTTCCCTTGGAGGACATTGAGATAACGTCTAGTTTTAACGTGCGTTAGCTGCCATTAGTGAACAACGGCGGATCTTCGGTTATCCCGGATTCGAACTCATTACCATCTGATAATAAGAATGACGCCCTAGCCAAACAGGTCACTTCGGTCCCTGGGTTGAGGATATATCCACGTTCATCTGCGACATCCAAAGATCTTCCACTGAGTCGGCGTGGCTGTGGAGAGGAAGATGCCAACTTGGGCGTGATCTCATCACTTAACCGTAATTCAAAATTACTAAGTGTTTAGTAATGGACGAGTATGCCAAGCCCGTTAATCTTAAGATGCTACCTTGGTCTTGATTATTGCTTTGTATATATGTATGCATTTTAAATGAATACTATATATATATATATATATATATATATATATATATATATATATATATATATATATATATATATATATATATATATATGGGCACGGTTGACTCAGCCTTTCATCCCTTCAGTGGGTCGATTAACTGAGTACCAAGCATGCTTGGGAACTAAACACTGGGGTCTTACGTTAGGATGACCACCTAACTGGGACATATGCTTCGCACCTCAGGACCCTCGGTCATGAAAACAGTTATGGGCACTGTAGGCCTTGGCCCACATGGGCTGTCGTGCCATGGAGTTTATATATATATATATATAAAGTTTACAAAATTGAAGATCTGTAGTCAGGATTATGTTCATACATGCATACAAATACTTTGATTCAGTAATCATAAAAAGATCATATTCATTTTTCCAACAATGAATC
>JAJQOW010002772.1:0-12480 GCA_037975125.1 Latrodectus hesperus
ATAGAAGAAAGTCAACAAAAAACGAAACAATATTATGATAAAAAGAGATGTAGAGCAATGACGTTTGAACGAGGAGAAATTGTCGTAATGAAAAGAGCCCCGAAATCTTCAGGTCAACCTACGAAGACACAATTTAAGTACCGAGGCCCTCTTATTGTTACTGAGGTATTGTCGAACGATGTCTACCGTGTGACTCAGCTGGAAGAAAAAAAGAAAGGCCATTTCTACACAACAACAGCCCACATTAGTCAACTAAAACCATGGATAAATGAACCAGACTCGGATGAAGATAGTGATACCGATAGTGCCAATAGTGATGATGATGACTATTCTCTGAACAGCCCTAGACGCAATCCACATAGATCTACTCGCAAGGACTAAAGCTGAATGAGGGATCCTAAATGGTGAGATCTTTTCAATTTTATTTAAAGAAAAAGTTGCAATTAAAAGGCAATGAACTTATCATAAACTATTGACTTTAAAAAGAAATAACTTTAAAGATCATTTACTGTATACTGAAGTATTAATCAAATATTATGAAAATTTGTTAAATTTATTCTGTGAATGATTTAATATTTTCCTAAGTTCATTTATTTTCTAGTATACTTTTGTTGTAAGTAGTTTTATTAGAATTGTATCAAGAATTACTTTTGTGGAAAAAAGTGTATTATGTATTATAATAGTTTTTTTTGTAATCTAACATAATAATTTTCTACTTTTAATGGAAAATGTGTATTATTAATGATTATAATTACAGTATTTGTGTTTGTGTGAATGAAAAATAATGATAGTTATGTAGTTAATAATTTTATTTAATCTGATGTGTTTAATTTAATTGTTAATGTTTATATTTGTTGTATTAGTTAGTAATTTAGTATTATTACATAAATTGAGGATAATTGTAAGGTCAGTCTGGCCAAATGTTAGCATCAAGCTGTAATATTACTTTAAAAAAAATGAGTGGCCACTAGATGGCAGTATTTAATATGTCATGTTGAGAGGTATGTACAAGTAATTGAGAGAAGAGATTGTATGAAGGAGCTACCTTAAAGTAATCTGTAAATAGTTTTGTAAATAAATCTTTAAATATTAGTAAATTTATAAGAACTTATTCCTTCCCCACCTAAGCTATTCACTCGTCATCTGACAAATAGAATGGAATCGATAACAGATTGAAATATTTAAACCCACTGTGTATTATCTTAATAATACTGAAATTTTATAGATTGTATGCATTTTTTTATTTTAAAATATTTAAAAGTGGGTCATATGATAGAAATATAAAATATGTGAAAAACCAAATATTGAATATTATATTTCTTCTCATTATATATTTCTAATAAGCTAAAGAAATTCAAAAAACTAATATTTTTATTTTAGTAAAGGGGCTTAGAACTTTACGAATCAACAAATAATACTTTCTTTTCGCATAATAATTTTGAGTCTGATAATTCATTCACTAGCAAGACAAAAATATTAAAATTGTTAAGGGAACAAAGACCAAACTCTGTTTACATTTAATTTAATTATAAAAAAATTATGTGATAAAATGATAGATTTTATCTCAATTTACTTGAATTTTTATCCTTTGGTTCTTATAAGTCCAATAATCAAAAGAGTTGGATTTTTTTTTCAAAAAATATAACTACTTATTGGTGTAATTTTCTTCAACCGATAATGCAAAAGCCATAAATGTTCTTAGCTTTATTCTTGTATATCTTCTTACATCTGAAGAATTACATTGCTTCTCCGATATCTCTGAACTTGTTTATAGATCAGCGATCTATGTGAAATTCTGAAGATGATTTCGCGATTAAGCTGCTCACACACTAATAAATCACAAGGGGATCCTTTAGGGGATGTTTCTATCTCCTGTATGATGTGCGGCAATTCTACTGCCTATGTTGATGAAAAAAGTTTTAATTGCTCTAAAAATGGATGTTTCTAAAACTTACTTCTGAATACTGATAGTTTAATTGTGAATATCAATATAGAAGTAAATTTAATTGAATACTGGCACCACATACCTTCCAAACAGGAGGCAACTGATTTCATATTCCAACAAGACCTAGGAAATTAAACTTGCAATTGCTTTTTCAACCAAATTTCATGGAAAACAATTATATTTTTCTAATGAAGAACAGAAATATTTCTTTGTGAATTGAATTCTCAATTAATTGGTAAATCATTCCTGTTAACAAATTGTGCGCCCTTGTGAATTCAATTGAATCCTTATATATCGTCATAAATGTACATCTTTTATCAAATTGAGAGTGATTTTAGCATGAGATAAAAAAGATTCTGCGTAGTACCAAAAGTCCATTGCATTAGATAAGTGAAACCTTAAGAAGGGATGAGTATTATCATCCTATTGAACATGGTAAGGAACATTCAAGATTAAGAAACGCATAAAGGTAAAAGAATTGTAATACTAAACAATAGAAAACTTAAATTTAACTCCATTTTATATAGTGATGGAATACTTTGAGTGGAAGGTAGATTTAAAAACAATCTCATACATGCTATGATTATTCCTGTTAATTATACATTTACTTTTATTGTTTTTGATCATATTTAATTTTACATTTACATACATGTTCTGAAACAACAATATTGCTGAAATGAAAATTTTTAAAATTTTTTTGCGAAGAAATATAAATAAAAATTTATATTTAACTATGCTGATTGTATAAAGAGTAATGTTAAAAGTTCTCAGCTACTGATGGTAGATTTACTAGCAAAAAGAGTTAGAATTGTTAGTGGATTTTAAAGAACGGGATTTGACTATTGTGATCCTATTGAGGTCCATCACAGGTGGTGATAAACAGGTAAAGAGAAAATATTAATTTGTGTTTTTCTACCAAGACATCACAGTTTGAAATGATAAGTTATCTGAATATTGCAGCTTTTCTAGCTGCACAAAAAGTGCTAATCCTTATAATATTTTCAGGGATAATAGTCAAAATTTTGTTGAGGCTGATAGGGAAGTATACCCATACCTGTACTTAGCGACGAAAATTAAAAGCTAAAAATTATTTAGCCAACGAAACATTCAAAGAATATTTTAATCCTCTTTGGTCCTTTATTAGAATCAAGTACGAAAAAATTTTAATCTCTACTTTAAACGTGTATAGGTAAAACAATTATGAATCATGATGAGTTTTTAATTTATATATATGTATACAGGGTGTCCCAAAACGACCACATGAATTCTTCTCAGCTAGATTCCTCGTTAGGAGTACTTAAGAACTGCCCAAAGAAGAGTTCCGGTTCGATCAATAGTTTACGAGAAAAGTACGAAAAACAAAGTATGACGTCACTTCCGGTGCAAGAAAAAACACTTTACTGGGCATATCAACAACAGTAGTTGCATATCTTTCCAGACGATAATGTTTAAAACGTTCGTCAAGCATATCGCGTCATGCATGCGCGCGCGCCATGGAATGACGTTAAGCTGCCGTTAAACTGGTATTTAAAAGGCTGCATCTTGCAGCTACCGGTAGTCTTCGTATGGTGGCCAGGAATTCCGTTTGTGACTACTACGGTATGTACTTGATGTAAAGCCGATGTAATGAAAATGCCTATGGTTCCAGCATGATGGGACTCCGGTGCATTTCTGTGCACCTGTGCGTGGTTGGCTGGATATGGAATACCCCGGCCGCTGGATCAGACGTGAGGGTCCGGCTCTATGTCCGCCAGATCTTACATCATTGGATTTTTTCCTATGAGGGCAACTCAAGGAACTGGTATATCGAGACGTATTGCCAACACCAATGCACTTAGTTCCTTGTGCACGCTGCTTGTACTTTGGTGGACCCCGCGATGCTGCAACTTGTGATTACAGCCATTTCACGGAATGCTCAAGCCTGCCTCGACATTCAAGGTGGACACTTTGAACATCTGCTTTAAATTGTGCATATACTGCTGTTGATATGTTCAATAAAGTGTTTTTTCTTGCACCGGAAGTGACGCCATACTTTGTTTTTCGTATTTTTCTCGTAAACTATTGATCGCTCAGGAACGCTTCTTTGGGCAGTTCTTATGTACTCATAACGAGGAATCTAGCTGTGAAGAATTTATGCGGTCGTGTTTTGGGACATCCTGTATATATATTACAAATTGAATCTGTGTTCTTTAATTGTTGCCCCCTGTGTCTTATTTATTGTGTCTAATAATGCAGAAACATATTTTTTTTCTTTCAATGGGCTATCAAGAGCAAAAAAATTTGTTGAATGCGCACTTGGAGCTGCTAGGTTTCGGTTATTTCAAATCAGCAGGTGAAAAATTTAGCCATCGCTTCTTGTAGCCTGAACAATTACCTGATTCTTCGGATTTTTGAAAACTGTATAACAATATATAAGACTTTTAATATTATAATTAATACAAATTGTAATGAAATTAAATTATTGTATTATTTAAGAGAGAAATTTGTATTTACAATTTACATACAGATCACCAGCCGAAATCATTGATTTACCGCCGTTTAGAAAATCCAGCTCAGAGATGACGTCTAGATTCACTCCTTATTTTTCAACTGAAGAGTTCCATGCAGTACAATTTGTATTAATTCTATTAATTATATATTATTAATGTTGAGTTTCAATCACAGAATAAAATTGTGTAAATATTTGGTCACATTTAATATTTTAGCAACAATATTAAAAGTGATTTCGCTAAATCACATTTGAAAGAGTAAATTGTTAGCTTACTTCTTTCATTACAATTTAACTATGTTTGAATGATTCAAGTATATATTTTTGCATCTTTATATATAAAGTATATGCACATAACTTATGTGACTTCGTTGGTGCGCAACCAATAGTAAAATTTGCCTAGTAACTGATTGTATTTATTTATATTAATGTCTCTTGCGAAATTTGCTTACGTCATTTAATTGTCTTACCTTGAAGCCAAACAAAGAATATTGTTTCATTATTTACAGTAAAATCATATAATTCAAAGTTAATTATACATAATATATATATATATATATATATATATATATATATATATATATATATATATATATATATATATATATATATATATATATATATATATATATATATATATATATATATATATATATATATATATATATATATATATATATATATATATATATATATATATATATATATATATATATATATATATATATATATATATATATATATATATATATATATATATATATATATATATATATATATATGTATGTATGTATGTATGTATGTATGTATGTATGTATGTATGTATGTATGTATGTAGAAGTGTGTGTGTATAAAATTAAGCAATTATCATATTAATTTTAATTGAATATATAATATCTTTGATATATTATAATCAATCCATAATAAGATTTTTCTTTATGGAATAAATCTGAATAAATGAATGCCAAAATATAATAAACTTTTTTCATTTCTTTTCCGAATTAATACTGAAAAAGTTCGTTGTGCCATTTTTATCATAAATGTTCCACGGGCACTCCCGGGGGCATTCATTGGAGGGACTTCCTTGTGTGGGTTTTGCAGTCACTCGACAAACAGCGTGTTTCTACTACATGGTCTTTTATCGTCCTGCTGCTTTAACTAAACTCATTTATTGTTAGATGATAAGGTAGTATTCCATCATTTTTCGGATAAAAATATCAGAAACAATGCTATATATTTTTAGTAAAATGCAATTCGTTTCTTATTGCGCAGTTGAGGATTGAACAGAACAATTTTCATAAATACTTAATTATCTATAACAGAGCAACTCCCTCTAACGATCATAAACGAAGTAGTTCCACAGAATCAGATAAGCTCTAACCCTAGAGATTGCTGCTCGAATATGACTGTCAGAATTTATTGTTCTAATGTTTTCGTTTTGTGTTTGTGTGTTTTCTCTGTGTGGCATAGATGTCGTTTATTAAAAACAAAATAAAGCTAGCCGTTTTGATTATTTCATATACCTATGACACAGAGAATTTGACGCCCAAAACGTGCGGCTGAATTCGAAACGATAAGTATTCTTTTGTTATGATTTACATTTTATTAAATCGTCGAAATTGATGAGTTGACCCAAACTCATAGAATCTAAATTGATATTGTTTAACCAAACAATTATTCATTAACTTTGGCCTACCCGAATCCTTTCGAGCAGCAGAAAATCTAGCTGATCTGTTTTCATCCTTTGCATGTCTCTTTGTTATTCGTTTCGATTTATGATTATTTTGGACCTGTTTTGTATCAATGTATGAAATGGTTAATGACATTTTAATGTGTTTAAGAAGTTATATAATTAATCATTTATTTTGAATAATAAAGGCGAAATCAGATTACTTTAGAAATGAAATTCGCAAAATTATTCGAAATTAAGTTAGTTATCCAGACCACCGTCGCTGAGAAACTATAAGCGTGTTTTGTTTTCTTTTCTTTCAGGAATGAGATTCTATTCTCGCAACAGATTTATTACTTCTCAAGTCGAGGGGAAGGAAGGGCTCCTTTTTTCTCGCAACTAAATCATTTATACAAGAAAATCTTATTTCTCTATGAAAACTTTCATTTGGAATTCAATGAGGCATTAATATACTTACATCTTTAGGTTGTTTAGTAAAATATATTATATTGAGGAATATTTTTATAAGAAGCACATGTATTGAGAATAAATGTACTTCTTTTAATGAAATATTGGAGCAAAGTAAAATTAATCTTAAATAGATTACGAAATACTTAGAGAAAGTAATCAAACTTTTTGTGAAATCAGGATGATAAAACAAAGATTCTCAGTACTTAGTAAGAAAGCATATTTTAATGAAGCCAACACTTATTAAAATAAGTTATAAACATTCTTAAAAAGCCTTATTGTTAGACCAGCATGCTTCCCTGTGCCTAGCCCTAAGTTGGGCTCTACCGCTAATGACAACTGGGGCACATGAAAACTAGGCGCAGTGTCCTCCAAGTTCACTTGGGTAATACCTTTGGGGGTAGCAGGCCAAGTATTGAGGGTCTTATGCTTCAAAATAAGCCTTATGTAACTTAACTCGAGTTACTAGTTAATATATTGTAAATATCATTTTTCAAGCTGTAATATCAAAAATAATTTTTCTTTTAAGTATTTTGTAAATATCAAAAACAATATTTAAGAATATAAAATATTTAATTATATTTTCTTTCATAAAATATCACATCAGTAATTAAAGATTAAAGTAAACTTTTTTTATGTTTCTGATAACGTATATTTTTAACCATTTTCAGCTTAAATGCATAGTTTGCTAATTTCTGATTCCATTTAAATTTAGTAAAATTTATTGATTCTTAATAGGTAAAAGATTTTCTATTTTTATCTCAAAGAAAATTTAATTAATTATTAATAAATTAAGTACATTACATATTTGTAAAATCGTAAAATTAGCAATCATTTGTATACGTAAAATAATTTCGAAATTTTTATTTTAAGAAATATTTAATGAAAGTATGTATACAAAATAAGGCAAAAGCAAGCTTGGCTTGTCCAAGTGTCATAGGAAAACAACAACAACAATATATACAAAATTATATGTAAATGTGAATTAAAAAGCCTTATATGAGGAATAGTTTTGCTTACAGCATGAAATTCTGCTTCAGATAAATCACTTTTTTAAGACATGCGGCATTTTAACAATTGCAATTTAACACAAATGTTAAAAAGTTAAAACTTAATATGTTAAAACTTATCTTAAAGGAGATGGATCTCAAATAGGACGTATTTTTAAATTATTGATAGTTTAACATTTCTATTGCTTTTTCGTCATCAGTTTTCAGAATAAATTATCGATGACTTTTTTAAAGATAAGTGAAATATACAAAAGTTAGGAAATAAAGGTATATACGCGTATTAGCGGTTTACCTTCTTTTCTCTTACACATCAAAATACACATTTTCTTTGTACACAAAATTTGAAACATCGAATAAGCACATTCGGTTCTTCTCCCAAAGACACTAAGTCCAGCCATTAGTCTTTCTTGCATCTAGTGATAATTCCGCGTCATTGGTTGTTAAGCATATTTATCATTTTAAATTTTAACGAATAGATATTAAAATTTCTGCATATGTTGAAAAAAAATTCTCGTTATTTTGATAAAAGCATCTCCTTTGGATATCTATATCTCTAATTAATTTATAAATTTTAGCAAATTAACCAAATGCAGAGTGAATGAATTAAAAGAAATCACAATGTTACTAACTCAGACTAAACTGATGTTATTTTTAAGGTATATTACGCTATATCATACTTTTTTGATTAAAATACATGTGAAAGTCAGTGTCAAAGAATTTGAGAAAACAAAGTTTATATTAATGTTATGTCTTTTCGTATTTGTAATATTTTGACGACGTGAGAAAAAAATTAATACATCTAATCACCATTGTATAAGCCGTGCGGCTCTTGCAAAAGTATTGTTGCTCATTGCTCATTATAGCTTCTATTCCAAAAGTAAATAGTAATTTACACACACACACACACAGATATATATATATATATATATATATAAATTTCTTGATTCGAAAAACTAAAAGCAAAATAATTAATTTAATTTTGAATAATAAAAAACATTTTTAACAGAAAATATTGAGCGTAAAATGTATGTTATATATTACATTTGAAATGTACCCTTTTGATTTCTTTTATTGAATAAGTTAATAATTTCATTTAAATGCAATAAAATTGTCATAAGTTAGTTACTTCAATATAAATAATTAAAATTTAAGATATTGTTGTTTACAGTTCAGTAATTAGATGTATATATATATATATATATATATATATATATATATATATATATATATATATATATATATATATATATATATATATATATATATATGTATATATATATATCCTAAAATTACTACATATAGTTTAGCATCAGTGATGCTTACATTCGAATAATATAAGCTTTATTTTATTTAATGAATAAATGTATTTTTATTAAATACCTTAAAATTATAAAATACAGGAATCTAAATCATTGAACTAAATGGTTAGTCATTACGAATATTATTTTCAAAACTGATGACAATTCATTTTGGCTAAGCATTTGTGGTATAATGCTTAAATCACTACACATGTGGTGCTATCAGCGAAATATTTTTTAAAAAGGAAAATTTGTCAAGGAATTAAAATATGATAAGTAAATTATTTTATATTGAATTAAAAATACTGTAGTAAAATATCAATTTACATGCATACAGTGGTTATTCTTGTGGTATAAGGCAGGGATGGCGAACCTTTTTTGATGTCCGTGCCACAAAGACTTAAAAATTCTTTTTTAACTAGATAACGTGCCACAATAAAATTTCCTTCGAAATTTAGCGTGGTGAAACTATACGTAAGTTTAATTAAATAAACAAATAAGAGCAATTTTTTATTAATCCATGTTTTACAAAAAGCAATATGCTAGAAACAAAATTTACGTTAAAAACAATTGTTTTTAATGAGATTTTTGTTGCTGTACACAAGATGATAAAGATTTAATATCTGGTTCATATTTAATTTCAACAGTACGCGTGCAGAGCTCGACTCATGCGTCACTCTATTCCCATATTTATTTTTTATAAAATATAATTCTGAAAATACAGATTCACATTCCCACGTCAATTAAAATATTGATAAAATTGCTTTTGCCAATATTTTTAAATAATTAAAAAAATTTTAAATAATTAAATTGAATTCCATGTAGTTAGAATTTCATCTTCTGCAATTTTATTTATTTTATCCAATAAATAATTCTAAAAATATATATTTTAATATTGTTATAAAATAAATAATATATTCTGCATTCGTTTGCAAGAACATATTTCGTTACATATTAAAGTACTAAAAATATTACCAACACAAGAAAATAATAAATAATATATTAATTCAAGGTATTTTTACTAATTATTTCTATATTTTATACTGGTTTAAAGATAAAATATTTTCTCATAATATTAAAATATTTTATTTTTCAAAAATAAGCAACATAAATTATAAGTTTAGTAACTTTTAATACCTTAAGGTTATTACATGTTAAAAATTCAGTCGTGACGCAATATGTTCTTATAAACGAATGCAGAATATAAAATTTAAAATTATATGTAAAAATATTAACCTAAAATAACGCTATATCTATTTACAATAAACGGTTATGTTTTTTATAACAAGTCACTATACGTGGGTTACTTTGAAATTTTTGAGATACACGACGACGAGAATTTACAAAATAAAAATAACGGTTTAATTTTAAAGTACAAAGTATTTTAACACAGAAGATGATTTTTTACTGACTTACTTCAACTTGTTTAGCGTGGAATAAATTTTAAACAGAAGAGAAAATGGAGTTGACACGAGAACATTTCCGCGCTATGATTTTCTACGATTTCAAAGCAGGATTCAATCAAGAAGAATGCGTTCAACGGTTGCAATTAGCATTGGGTGATAAATCTCCAGCTCGTGCTACTGTATTCAGATGGTTAAGAGAATTTAGAAGAGGTCGCAATTTTCTTCAGGATGAAGAACACACAGGAAGGCCGCCGTCGGCAGTAGTCCTGGATAATGTGTCTGCAATACGAAAAATGTTAATGGATGATAATCGCTGTACCTATCAAATGATACAGAAGGAACTTAACATTGGATCCGCAGCCATTCACAAAATCATTCATGAAGAATTTCATATGAAAAAAGTAGTTTGCCGTTGGGTTCCCCGTAATCTAACTGAGCATCAAAAAGAGGAGCGTGTCAGAATCAGTAAGGAAACTCTTAATATGCTGAATGATGGTGGCCACCACATCATTTCTAAAATTGTAACAGGTGATGAAACGTACATATCGTTTTTTGACGTTCCAACACGTCAAGAAAGCAAGTCCCTAGTTACGTTTCTTAACGAAGCTGAAATTTTAAATTATTGTTACTCACAAAAATAAAATATATATCGTAGGCATATTACAATCTAAAAAATAAATTCTATTTTTAACTTTCCAGTAATAAATATTCATCTTTTAAGCTATGGTAATAAATTTGTTGTTGGTAAGTTCTATTCGTAGAAGAAAGGTGAAAGTTTCTCTTTTGCAATTCTTGGAATTGTATAATGGCTATTGCTTCTACCCGATTGACAGTAAGTATTTGAATCGAATCCCGCAGAATACAATTATCCATAGAGAGAGAGAGAGAGAGCAATATAATTTTTCATAGATACTGATTCCTTAACACATGAGATATAAACAGAAAATGTGTATAAAGGCATCCTTAATCATAGTGAAATATGACACTTCTAGACTATTTTACAGATCTTTTATAATGCAAAAAAATAAATAAATAAAAAGGAGACAGAGATTTTTAAAAATTAAACGAAAAGCAATTCCTATACAGGAATTTACAGGATTACGTGCAAAAAATGTATTCAATAAAACCACGGGAATATGAAAAAAGACAACCAAAGAAATTTCACGTTATGTTATTATTGAATGGCATGTAACGTGTATAAGAAAAATTTAGTTAAAATGACATACACGAGAGCAAAGTACTAAAACTGCGGTTGAACTCTCATCCCAAAAGTGAGGCTGAATTTTTATCCGAAAGTGAGGTTGAAATCTCCTTTTCCACTGCTCAAAAGATCAACTCATCTTATGTCATTATCAGTAACCAATATTAGATTATGAGCACAAGCGATTTATCGAACTGTTTCTCCTACTAGTTAAAGTTTTCTGAAGCGAAACTATTGAACAAGAACTGCCCACTTATTTTTGTACAATAACTTTTATTATGTACACATTGTTTAGTGTTTTATACGTACATAAGGGATCTCTCGTCTAAGGCTAATCATAAGCATCATTAATTAGATATTATGCCATTTATTAAAATCACATTTCAAAATTTAGTAGTTTCTCACCCTCAAAATGTAAAGTTTATCATTTTACAGGAAAATATTCACATAACGTAGCAGTTATTTGATACAACGTTGTTTGCTTTTCCAAAACTTAATTTTCAAACGTAATTTACATCACATGTAATGCAAAAAATCATAACCAATTTGTTTTTTTATTTTTTTTATTTGATGTATTTAAAAAATTATGCTAAATAAAAATATTATCTAAATTGCAAAACTTTTTTAATATGATTTTAAAAGTGCTTTTTAATTCATTTTAAAGAAAAATTTTCAAAAGCAAAGTAAGTTTGTTCTTGAATGAAAATCTAGTTCTATTTTAAATAAAAAATCAGTTTTGCTCGAAATAAAAAAATTTGTTTTGTAAATCAAAATTACATCAGTTATATGAAGCATCATCATTTGATGAAAAAGACATCAGATTAGCAGCAGCTCTCAAAATTGCAAATAATCAATCGTCAATCAATAAGGTCATTGGTTCAAGTGCGCGAAAATTGCTTTTATTTCATCGCATTTTAGGAATCAAATGCATTTGTAAATAAAAGCTTCGTACATACTTATGTAGAAGCTTTCATTTTTTTTATTTTATGTAGAAG
>JAJQOW010002773.1:0-12477 GCA_037975125.1 Latrodectus hesperus
TGCTTGTTGTTGTTACTAATCCTAGCTGGTGTAGCAGAGTACACCAACTCCATAAAACCAAAAATCTCCAAAAAGTCTAAAAACAGTAAAGGGTCCTTCAAAATCTCACGAGCAGTAAAATTTAGGCACTCGAG
Source organism: Latrodectus hesperus (assembly GCA_037975125.1). Taxonomy (NCBI): domain Eukaryota; kingdom Metazoa; phylum Arthropoda; class Arachnida; order Araneae; family Theridiidae; genus Latrodectus; species Latrodectus hesperus. The sequence goes on from JAJQOW010002773.1 coordinate 135, forward strand.
AATATGGTTGGGGGAAGCCTGAGCGGTCTTACACCAGTGACACCCAGTAAAGAGTTTCCGACCCTGCTGGAAGGTGAGGGAACTAATGTGACCACTCAAAAAGCGAGATAGAGCCGTCTGCTGCTTCCTAGAAATATTTAGACTGTGAGTCCAACGTGGTCGCACTCCAAAGTACCAAGTGTGAACTGGAGGGGTTCTCCAAAGAGCATTGGTTTCCATTTTCTTTATTGAGGAGATTTCAGAAAAAGTTAGACAAGTATTATTATGCAAGGCAGCCGCAGAGGCAGATTTGGCCAAGGTATCAGCAATTTCATTCCCCTCCAAGCCAACATGGGAAGGAACCCATTGGAAGTAGATAGTGTGTCCTGAAGAAAGTCGACTGACAAGTTCCAGGATTTTCAGGCTTATCTTATCCCCAACAGACGTCCAACGAGAGAGGTGCTGTATAGAGGCACGGACGATGCTTAAAAGCGTTTTCCTTTATATACCTCCAAAGAAAAAATCACAAATACTCAATTCTGGTCAGCGCGCACGCCACTCTAAGTCACCCCTCACAGAGTTGAGGTGCTGGGAAACACTTGCTCACTGCTAGGATTTCTCGTCATTGAAATCCTAGCAGTGTGGGATGTACCCTACCCTGTTGGAACCAGATGTCTCCGAGATTTGTTGCTGCATTCAATTCTTCCAGCTCAGGTTAAAAAAAAAAAAACTCTTCCAACATTGTCACTTAGCGATCAGCGGTGACAGTAACGGTTCGCCCATTATCCTTGAAAAAGTAAGGACAAATAATCTCAAACTGGGATACTGCACACCCTGCAGTCACTTTAGGGAAATCAAGTGGCCTCTGGTGTGAATTTCCCTTGGGTTTTCATTGGCCCAATAGCTGAAATTCTGTTTATTAACAGCTCCACCCAGGTGGAAGTGAGCCTCGTCTCTGCTGAAAAATGTCGAATTTTCTGGAATTCTGTCCAACAGTTCTTGGCAGCAGTTTCGTCGATGTTCAAAGTCACGGGGCAACAGCTCTTGAACCATCATTGTTTTGTATGGGTGAAACTGTAAGTCTTTGTGCAAAAATCTCCTTAAAGATCTGCTAGACATGCCCAAAGCAGCTGCATGCCTACGAGCTGAGCGCCTGGGAGACTGTTTGATAGCATTTCTTACCAATATCACATTTTCAGGAGTTCGTACAGTTCTGGGTCTTCCAATTGCTAAAGGAGTTGCTGTTGAACCAGTGATCTCCAATGTCTTAGCCCAACGTCTAATTGCATTACTGCCAGGAGCATTTACCCCAACAGAGATATTGAAGTGCTGTCGTGGCGATAACAAAACGTGGTGATAACAAAACGGCCATTTTCAAAAAAAGCCCTAACAGCAAACCCACGATGCTCTCCCGTCCAAACCATGGTTGCTACCGAAAACTAGAATCTCCCACTGCCACAACGAGACCCCTCCTCTTTTCCCAACACCACCACCACCACAGGCCGAGGGCCAACCTTTCATACCTTTTACCCCACCCTGTAGATCAGATAGGTTGTAGATTCTGTATAATATGGTCTTACATTTACAATGTATGAAAAATAAGTAAGGCAATCGCAGTTAGATTTAATAAACGTATAGAATTTTTCTGAATAATTTATCACTCATTAGCAGAATAACGGCTTGTCTTGTTTTGTTGGTCTGGGTTCAAACCCCGAAAAAGCCCAAGTATTGATTAGTACTGCATGTGTGATTTCAAAATGTTTTATCAGAGTTTCACTCCAAATTAACTACTGTGGTGCTTGCTGGGAATTTTTCCAAAGTATATTCTAAGTAAGATCATTTTTGGTATATGTTTACTAGTTTGAATTTATATTAAAAACACAAATTAAGAAGTACATTAGAGGTGAAGATTGCTATACTTATCCGACTGCTTATTTCTACTGAAAACAACTCGCGGAAGTCATCCAACTGCCTCACGTTTTTAAATTAGAGTCAAATGGAGTGACGAAGTGGACATCCGAGATTTCACGTGTTTTCACAGAAAACAACAGCAGTGAAGCCCAATGAAACTTTTGCCCAGCACAATCTATCATGTCTCAAACAAGTGAGACATTGTCTTGCGAACAAGAGAATGTTACCTTTCCCCATTGGACTTAAGCTGAAGTGAAAAACATAACAGGAAAACCAAGCTGAGTAATAAAAAACAATAAATGCGAGGAGACTTCTTAATTGTATTAATCATTTTAGTCAAACTTTTAATGTGAGTTGATTGGTTTGTTTGTCCCCCAACGATTACTTTTGCAAACGAGGATTATATACATGAACTTACAGTTTAAAGTAGAATCTGAATAACTATGCGCACCTAAGACCTAGGTGAGAATCACTCCAAATTACCTACTGTGGTGCTTGCTGGGAATTTTCCCAAAGTATATTCTAAGTAAGATCATTTTTGGTATATGTTTACTAGTTTGAATTTATATTAAAAACACAAATTAAGAAGTACATTAGAGGTGAAGATTGCTATACTTATCCGACTGCTTATTTCTACTGGAAACAATTCGCGAAAGTCATCCAACTGCCTCACGTTTTTAAATTAGAGTCAAATGGAGTGACGAAGTGGACATCCGAGATTTCACGTGTTTTCACAGAAAACAACAGCAGTGAAGCCCAATGAAACTTTTGCCCAGCACAATCTATCATGTCTCAAACAAGTGAGACATTGTCTTGCGAACAAGAGAATGTTACCTTTCCCCATTGGACTTAAGCTGAAGTGAAAAACATAACAGGAAAACCAAGCTGAGTAATAAAAAACAATAAATGCGAGGAGACTTCTTAATTGTATTAATCATTTTAGTCAAACATTTAATGTGAGTTGATTGGCTTGTTTGTCCCCCAACGGTTACTTCTTGCAAACGAGGATTATATACATGAACTTACAGTTTAAAGTAGAATCTGAATAACTATGCGTACCTAAGACCTAGGTGAGAATCGCACCAACGAACTGCTGAACCGTAGACCAAGTCACTAAACATTTGGCACAAAGTACGAATGTTTAGTATTTTGGAATGAACTCAAAAGAACTGATAATCCTTCTGAAAAATTTCTCTTATAACTTGAATTTATAAATTCTTTTAAAGCTGCAAAAATATCTAAAGTTGAAATAAAATGCTAGCCACAAAGTAACCACACATATTGTTGACAACTCAGCCCCATTTTTAAATACGAGAATTTTTTTTTAAGACTTTCCAGGGCGATTCGTGGCTGAGTGATCAAAAGCACCACTCCGCTAATCGCTTGAGAGCGTAGGAGAGTGGGTTCGATTCCCACCGTGGCCCTGGATGTTTTCTTCGTTATCTTCTGTGGTTGTACATCTGTCATTGTGCTATTTGTCCTATTATCGACGAAGACATACAAGCGGATCTCAAGAATCAAGCATACAAGTCTGAATATATGTAATGTAATAAATAAATAAAATAAACACCGTGGCTGAGTGGTCAAAGCATTACTGCGCTAATCGCTTGAGAGCGTAGGTTTGATTCCCATTGTGGCCCTGGGTGTTTTCTTCGTTATTCTTCTGCGGTTGTACATCTGTCATTGTGCTATTTGTCCTATTATCGACGAAGACATACAAGCGGATCTCAAGAATCAAGCATACAAGTCTGAATATATGTAATGTAATAAATAAATAAAATAAACACCGTGGCTGAGTGGTCAAAGCATTACTGCGCTAATCGCTTGAGAGCGTAGGTTTGATTCCCATTGTGGCCCTGGGTGTTTTCTTCGTTATTCTTCTGCGGTTGTACATCTGTCATTGTGCTATTTGTCCTATTATCGACGAAGACTTACAAGCGGATCTCAAGAATCAAGCATACAAGTCTGAATATATGTAATGTAATAAATAAATAAAATAAACACTGTGGCTGAGTGGTCAAAGCATTACTGCGCTAATCGCTTGAGAGCGTAGGTTTGATTCCCATTGTGGCCCTGGGTGTTTTCTTCGTTATTCTTCTGCGGTTGTACATCTGTCATTGTGCTATTTGTCCTATTATCGACGAAGACATACAAGCGGATCTCAAGAATCAAGCATACAAGTCTGAATATATGTAATGTAATAAATAAATAAAATAAACACCGTGGCTGAGTGGTCAAAGCATTACTGCGCTAATCGCTTGAGAGCGTAGGTTTGATTCCCATTGTGGCCCTGGGTGTTTTCTTCGTTATTCTTCTGCGGTTGTACATCTGTCATTGTGCTATTTGTCCTATTATCGACGAAGACTTACAAGCGGATCTCAAGAATCAAGCATACAAGTCTGAATATATGTAATGTAATAAATAAATAAAATAAACACCGTGGCTGAGTGGTCAAAGCATTACTGCGCTAATCGCTTGAGAGCGTAGGTTTGATTCCCATTGTGGCCCTGGGTGTTTTCTTCGTTATTCTTCTGCGGTTGTACATCTGTCATTGTGCTATTTGTCCTATTATCGACGAAGACATACAAGCGGATCTCAAGAATCAAGCATACAAGTCTGAATATATGTAATGTAATAAATAAATAAAATAAACACCGTGGCTGAGTGGTCAAAGCATTACTGCGCTAATCGCTTGAGAGCGTAGGTTTGATTCCCTTTGTGGCCCTGGGTGTTTTCTTCGTTATCTTCTGTGGTTGTACATCTGTCGTTGTGCTATTTGTCCTATTATCGACGAAGACATACAAGCGGATCTCAAGAATCAAGCATACAAGTCTGAATATATGTAATGTAATAAATAAATAAAATAAACACCGTGGCTGAGTGGTCAAAGCATTACTGCGCTAATCGCTTGAGAGCGTAGGTTTGATTCCCATTGTGGCCCTGGGTATTTTCTTCGTTATCTTCTGTGGTTGTACATCTGTCGTTGTGCTATTTGTCCTATTATCGACGAAGACATACAAGCGGATCTCAAGAATCAAGCATACAAGTCTGAATATATGTAATGTAATAAATAAATAAAATAAACACCGTGGCTGAGTGGTCAAAGCATTACGGCGCTAATCGCTTGAGAGCGTAGGTTTGATTCCCATTGTGGCCCTGGGTGTTTTCTTCGTTATCTTCTGTGGTTGTACATCTGTCGTTGTGCTATTTGTCCTATTATCGACGAAGACATACAAGCGGATCTCAAGAATCAAGCATACAAGTCTGAATATATGTAATGTAATAAATAAATAAAATAAACACCGTGGCTGAGTGGTCAAAGCATTACTGCGCTAATCGCTTGAGAGCGTAGGTTTGATTCCCATTGTGGCCCTGGGTGTTTTCATCGTTATCTTCTGTGGTTGTACATCTGTCGTTGTGCTATTTGTCCTATTATCGACGAAGACATACAAGCGGATCTCAAGAATCAAGCATACAAGTCTGAATATATGTAATGTAATAAATAAATAAAATAAACACCGTGGCTGAGTGGTCAAAGCATTACTGCGCTAATCGCTTGAGAGCGTAGGTTTGATTCCCATTGTGGCCCTGGGTGTTTTCTTCGTTATTCTTCTGCGGTTGTACATCTGTCATTGTGCTATTTGTCCTAATATCGACGAAGACTTACAAGCGGATCTCAAGAATCAAGCATACAAGTCTGAATATATGTAATGTAATAAATAAATAAAATAAACACCGTGGCTGAGTGGTCAAAGCATTACTGCGCTAATCGCTTGAGAGCGTAGGTTTGATTCCCATTGTGGCCCTGGGTGTTTTCTTCGTTATTCTTCTGCGGTTGTACATCTGTCATTGTGCTATTTGTCCTATTATCGACGAAGACTTACAAGCGGATCTCAAGAATCAAGCATACAAGTCTGAATATATGTAATGTAATAAATAAATAAAATAAACACCGTGGCTGAGTGGTCAAAGCATTACTGCGCTAATCGCTTGAGAGCGTAGGTTTGATTCCCATTGTGGCCCTGGGTGTTTTCTTCGTTATTCTTCTGCGGTTGTACATCTGTCATTGTGCTATTTGTCCTATTATCGACGAAGACTTACAAGCGGATCTCAAGAATCAAGCATACAAGTCTGAATATATGTAATGTAATAAATAAATAAAATAAACACCGTGGCTGAGTGGTCAAAGCATTACTGCGCTAATCGCTTGAGAGCGTAGGTTTGATTCCCATTGTGGCCCTGGGTGTTTTCTTCGTTATCTTCTGTGGTTGTACATCTGTCGTTGTGCTATTTGTCCTATTATCGACGAAGACATACAAGCGGATCTCAAGAATCAAGCATACAAGTCTGAATATATGTAATGTAATAAATAAATAAAATAAACACCGTGGCTGAGTGGTCAAAGCATTACTGCGCTAATCGCTTGAGAGCGTAGGTTTGATTCCCATTGTGGCCCTGGGTGTTTTCTTCGTTATCTTCTGTGGTTGTACATCTGTCGTTGTGCTATTTGTCCTATTATCGACGAAGACATACAAGCGGATCTCAAGAATCAAGCATACAAGTCTGAATATATGTAATGTAATAAATAAATAAAATAAACACCGTGGCTGAGTGGTCAAAGCATTACTGCGCTAATCGCTTGAGAGCGTAGGTTTGATTCCCATTGTGGCCCTGGGTGTTTTCTTCGTTATTCTTCTGCGGTTGTACATCTGTCATTGTGCTATTTGTCCTAATATCGACGAAGACTTACAAGCGGATCTCAAGAATCAAGCATACAAGTCTGAATATATGTAATGTAATAAATAAATAAAATAAACACCGTGGCTGAGTGGTCAAAGCATTACTGCGCTAATCGCTTGAGAGCGTAGGTTTGATTCCCATTGTGGCCCTGGGTGTTTTCTTCGTTATTCTTCTGCGGTTGTACATCTGTCATTGTGCTATTTGTCCTATTATCGACGAAGACTTACAAGCGGATCTCAAGAATCAAGCATACAAGTCTGAATATATGTAATGTAATAAATAAATAAAATAAACACCGTGGCTGAGTGGTCAAAGCATTACTGCGCTAATCGCTTGAGAGCGTAGGTTTGATTCCCATTGTGGCCCTGGGTGTTTTCTTCGTTATTCTTCTGCGGTTGTACATCTGTCATTGTGCTATTTGTCCTATTATCGACGAAGACTTACAAGCGGATCTCAAGAATCAAGCATACAAGTCTGAATATATGTAATGTAATAAATAAATAAAATAAACACCGTGGCTGAGTGGTCAAAGCATTACTGCGCTAATCGCTTGAGAGCGTAGGTTTGATTCCCATTGTGGCCCTGGGTGTTTTCTTCGTTATTCTTCTGCGGTTGTACATCTGTCATTGTGCTATTTGTCCTATTATCGACGAAGACTTACAAGCGGATCTCAAGAATCAAGCATACAAGTCTGAATATATGTAATGTAATAAATAAATAAAATAAACACCGTGGCTGAGTGGTCAAAGCATTACTGCGCTAATCGCTTGAGAGCGTAGGTTTGATTCCCATTGTGGCCCTGGGTGTTTTCTTCGTTATTCTTCTGTGGTTGTACATCTGTCGTTGTGCTATTTGTCCTATTATCGACGAAGACTTACAAGCGGATCTCAAGAATCAAGCATACAAGTCTGAATATATGTAATGTAATAAATAAATAAAATAAACACCGTGGCTGAGTGGTCAAAGCATTACTGCGCTAATCGCTTGAGAGCGTAGGTTTGATTCCCATTGTGGCCCTGGGTGTTTTCTTCGTTATTCTTCTGCGGTTGTACATCTGTCGTTGTGCTATTTGTCCTATTATCGACGAAGACTTACAAGCGGATCTCAAGAATCAAGCATACAAGTCTGAATATATGTAATGTAATAAATAAAAAAAAACTTTCCAGTTTAAAATAGATTCGTAGCTAGAAACACTTAAAAAAGAACTTGTGAACGGAGAGAAAAAGCAGGTTTTCGGTTTGTTTGTTTGTCGCTCAACGGTCATTTTTTGCACACGAGGGCTAATTAGACAGGGACTTACGGCTTAAAGTGGATTCCGAACCACTACAAACATCCATGTCCAAGGTGGGATTCGAACCCACGAACTGTTGAATCGAAGGCAAGAGCGAGAGAAAAAGCAGAGCGCCAGTCATTCATTGGAGAACAGGTGGTTTCACGTAGAGAATTTCTTTCACTGCGGAATGATTTTTTCTAAAAAATTTATATAACGTTTTATGTATAATTACTTTAGGTACCTTCACGTCTTTCAAGACTTAGTTTCTTATTACTGAATGGTCATTGCTAAGCGCACAGGAGCTAATTTAACCAGGCTTAGATATAAAGGATGATTTTGAATCCCTTCCCTTGAGATGGGATTCAAACCCATACAATGTTGAACCGAAGGCCAGTAGTTAACTAATCTCGCTTGAAAGATAACCATAAGCATGTATCCCAATTGATAAACTAGCGAAAAACAGACATGCTAAAGCTATCAAACGTTGGCTAGGATCGAACCCGAGTTTTTGTTTTCTGAAGTACGCACTCTTAAATTCAAGCATTCTCTAATCTATGAATCAATCCCTAAATTGACTATAACAAAAACTGTTTTGTTTTCTTCGTGTCAATGTTCTTTTCATATGTGACTATGAAGTGTTGAAAATTTTATGGACAAACTGTTAACGTTCATGCCTTCATTTAAACAGTTCGTGCGTTCATATCCCATATTATATATAGATGTTCGTAGTGGTTTGTTTTCCACCTTAAATTATAGTTCTCTTTCTAATTAGTACTTGCTTGCAAAAAAGGAAAGTTGTACGACAAGCCATGAAATCATAGCAGCTTTAGGGGAAAAGCTTCTTTTTGCATCAGTAAAGCGGCGGGTTCAATACCTGATCCAAATAAGACATTGTCATGATAAGATGGCTGCGTTCATCAAAATTTTCAAAATTCTAATAATTTAAAAAATTTTTTTATAAGTTTTCAGATAATGATTCCGGTTTTAGTTTGGTTAGGCTGATGACACCCAACGGTCATTTTTTAAACACGAAGCTAATTAGACCGAGATTTGTAGTTTAATGTAAAATTCGAACCGAATCGACAGTGAATCCTCCCCGAAGTTGGAATCGAATTGATACCATGTTAGCTGCATGCTCGGCGTGCCAATTCTATTGCGTGTTGACCTATTTAATTATCACTCTAATATATAAACATGTGGTTATTTGTTTGTTTCAAAGATTTTCAATTGGAATCAGAACGGGAGAATATAATGTCCGGGAAAACTAAATGTGACAATAATAGCGGCAGAATATCTGGTAATTTGCAAATACGTAGAATCGCAAAACTAAAAGTTATTATTATTCACATAAAATTAGTGTGATATAGCAAAAGCTTCCCGCGTGAATTACTCGTTAATTATCGGATTTTCTCTTTAGTAAATAGGGTCATACTTTCAAAAATTCCATTTAAGGATGCTATAAGTAGTTGGGCATCAACATTCTTATTAATTAAATGTATTGTTTCTCTAAAATCTACGAGAACTTTTCAGATTATATTATATTGGAGGAATATGATAATTAATAAAACTTATGCTAGTGTGAGTGTATATTTATAATTTCGGGTTCGGTATAGAATCGGGGACCCTTTAGTTTGCCGAAACTTTCCGATAAACAGCTTGGCGATAAACTTTAATTTCTGGTAACCTTATCTTTGTATAGCTTTTATGTAGCGGCCATCTTGTTATCAACATCTTGGCGTCAAAGAAACTGCCAAAGAATGGTACCCGATTGTAAACTTTTAACACGATTTCTTATTTTAATAACATTTAACTATCTAAATAGAAAAAACGCAAATATATATTATTTCTATTTTTGAACTGGAAGCCCGGTGGCTTTGTGGTAGTGTTTTGCGTTCCCAAAGCACAGGTCCGAAGTTCGATCCTCTGGCTGGGTAAGGACGACTCAGCCTTTCATCCTTTCAGTGGGTTGATAAACTGAATATCAAGCATGCTTGGGAACTAAACAGTGAGAATTTTCGCGTGAGGTTGACCATTTAACCGGAATATATGCTTCACAGTCCAGGGCGCTCGGTCAGGAAAACAGATATGGGCGCTTTGGCTTGCATATGGGCTGTCATACCACACGTTTACTTTATTTCTTAATTAGTCGTAAGGCTTTTTGAATACAAAATCTTTGTTTATTCCTCAAGATTAAGTAGCAGATAAGCATTTTATTGATCTTTCCCTTCTACTGTTTCACACACATCTCATATTTTTAACGCTTGTTTTTATCCGCCGATACATGAAGTACTGTTTTCTCTCTAACCTTCACACCATGTCAGTGGAGTGGGAATCTCTTAAAGGACCGTTGCTAAACAAAGGGCTGATTTCGATCTGTGTTCATAGCATTAACATTCGCTGAATAAATAGGGTGTCACGTTAATCTACAGAATTTAATGCTTCAGAGTTTTGGGAGCTTTTTCTTTTACCTCTCGTAGATGCAGCCCACTGTCAATGAAATGATTCCAGAGAATAGTTACGCGTGATGCGTGAACGATTGTGCCTTGCAGTTTTCAACAGTTAGGCTGTCCATTAAGTGACATTAAGTACTGGGGTAGGGAGGATTGGGCTATAATTTGCATACATCTCATATTAGTATCCTCAGTTTCTTATAACTGCAAAGTAAACTGTACGCTGTGTTAAAGAAAATACTGAAACCTCAATTGCGATGCATTTTATGCCTCCCAAAAAATAAGCGAATTGCCTGCATAAAAAACTGCACGAAATTTTTTAAAACTTATTTATAATAATGACTCGCCATGATCTAGTGGTGGGACAATGCTCTTTGGAGCTTAAAGTCCCGGGTTCAATCTTATCCACTGTTGAAAAACGGGAGATAGATGTTGCATTTCAACCTTCTGTCTTCAAAAGTGAATCCGTCTCCTGACCGCGGTTCGAAATTAACGAAGCATTTGGTGACAAACGAGTGCTACAAGTAAATTAAATTTAAGCAAGCATATCAGTCGAGGTAGCTGCTTGGATGTTTCCGAGGTCTTCTCCCTTGTGAAACATGAACACGGTCCACTATCCTGGAAAATCCCTCATGGAAGGCAATTTACGTGGTGGATGTTTAAATGCCTTACAATGACCTTTGAACCTTGAAATTCACTTAAATATATTTTAGGCAATATAATTAAAATTTTGGCTATCCACTTTGAGGCTTCTATAAGTTATTACAATTTCTATTGTAAAATATTCATTGAAGTGTCCACTTTTGTGCTAAGATATTGCAATTTTTTTCGCTAAAAATTCATTGTCCTGCCTGCTTTTGCTAAGGTGTTGCAATGTCTATCATTAAAAATTCATTGTAATGTCTTTTGATAATACTGTGACCGATTTTGTTTGCTTGTGAAACGCTCAATAGCAATATATAGATGCGGTTATAGTGATGAGTAGAAATCATTTATCACCATAGAGAAACTTCCACATAGTTCTTATGAGCATGATCTTAGGTGAAATATCCGGTAATATCAATTATAAATATTTATTGATACATTCTATCATTGATTTCTTACTCTACAGTAAATTATTATTCATGAAAGTTCGATCAAAAGAGACAGAAGTTAAAAGTAGGTAACGAGCTTTTAGAAACATCCACATTCGAAAGCGAAATCGAACCCAAGAGCGGCTGAAATTATCACAAGGCCATTCATCCGCCAGTTCTATGACTGAAAACGAACAAAGCTAATCTCACATCTGAAGGAGGTAGGGGAAGGGGTGTAACAATGTAAAAAAAAATTCTAGTATTTTGAACTCTCTAATCAAGGGGTAGAAAACAAGCTTTTCATTGTTGATAAACTACTTTTTCTGTTCTAGGTATATTTTCATAAAATATGACATTTTCACTTTATTTCTTTCCAGAAGTTTTATCTTAACATTTTTGTAGAAATGAAAATGAAATTTCTCGCACGGTTTTCATTTTGATTCACTGAACTTCTGCCATTTCGCTTTGGAGAACGTAAAGTGAAAGCGAAATAGTTCAGTCGTTATTTGGGATCTGTAGAGCAGATAAGGTTTTTATTTTTAACAAAGAATGACCTATAAATTTAATTGTTTATTACTTTTGGTATATTTTGATTAACAGCAAAATTACCATTCATATGTAATTCAAAACTGAGTATACAAGTTCCGAGAAATCAGTTTTAAATTATTTGAAGTAATATTTTTTACGCAATAAACATACAGAAAATATTTCTAATAGCATTTATGTTATTATATAGCCTCAAAATTGTATATTATATATATATATATATATATATATATATATATATATATATATATATATATATATATATATATATAATATATTAACAATTTAAAAATGTTTGAGAATTAAAATTCTAATCTTTAAATATTTTGTAATATTTGAAATTTACCAATTTTTAATTTTTTTGATCTGCG
>JAJQOW010002774.1:0-12469 GCA_037975125.1 Latrodectus hesperus
ATTTCATGCTCTGTATTTTTTACATATGTGTTTTCAGTGATGAATTATAAAAAAAGTTATTTCTTTAGAGGACAGGAAATTCAGAATCACAACTATATATATATATATATATATATATATATATATATATATATATATATATATACACTGCGCAAAACAATTAAAGGATATTGCGGTTTTAGGTGGATCTTGCGGCTGGAAGCTTTTTAGCTGATTGATATGTGGTCGACAGACGTAGTAGGTTATATGGGAATAAATTACACATGTTTGGCACAAAAAAAATGCATTTTATTGCGCATTTGTGTACAAAAGGAAAAAACACAGTTTGTGCATATGAGAAAAAAAGAATAAGGAAAGGTGTTGTCTTCAAAGGAATTCATTTTCAGTGGGGGGGTATAATTTCCATAGACAGCCAGCAACGTTGAACACATTTGAGGCATGGAGTCAATTAGGTTGGGGTATTCTGTCCCACTCTTCCAGTAGAGCTCTTTCCAGTTTTTGGAGAGTTTGTGGGGGTGGTTGGTGGCCAGCAATCCGTCTTCCTTGAGCTTCCCAAACGTGGTCTATTGGATTCATGTCTGGAGAACACTCTGGCCATTCCACTCATACGATTCCTTCCATCAAAACGAAATCCTCCACCAGGTTAGCACGATGTGACCTGCAGTTATCATCCATTAAAACGAAGTCATCCCCGATTGCTGCAGCGTAAGGTACTACAATAGGTCTGAGGATCCCATGCCTATATATCGGCGACCAGTTAGAGGTCCATCTCGAATGATATAGAGGTCTCAATGGAGATGCCACCATACACCAACTCTCCCCCACCGCTAAATCTGACACTTTTGTGCACGAACGTTGGATTATTATTACTGTCACGGTCCCTCCATGTGAAAATACGCCTATTATCAGGATTAACAGAAAAACGGGACTCGTCAGAAAAAAGAACATTGCTCCATTCATTTCTTCTCCAGTTCACATGCTCTGTTGCCCACTCCCTGCGGTCGCGACGATATCTTGATGTTAGTTTAACACATACCATCAGTTTGCAAGCATACAGACTTACACAGCTGGTTTCGGACAGTCTGAGTTGAAATCCTGGTATCAATAGCCGAGCGAAGGTGTTGTTGGAGAAGAGTAGCGTTAATATTTCTTAGTCTCCGAGCCGTTAACACTAAATAACGGTCTTCATTGGGCGTTGTTGCCCGTCTACGACTTTGCCCTGGTTTTCGGCCTGCACTTCCAGTCTCCAAAAAGGGTTCCACAGATCCTGGAAATCACACTTTGTAACACTCCGATGACTAGCGCTACTCCGGCTTAAGTTTGGCCTCCTTCTAACCTACCAACAACTCTCCAAGCTTCTGAATCGGTTAAATGACTTCGCTGAGACATCGTACTCATCGAAACCAAGCAGTCACTGAATACCGATCATCCTTGTATTCATTGCTTTTTATTGAGTTTAAAGTCACATTTCATTCACTGCCATTGAAGTGACGTTTTTGGCGTCGAACTCAAAATTAGCATACTCCACAGTTTGAAAATCAAAAAAATTTTAATTTCTGATTCTCTTCTTCCATTTTCAACAAAAAAATTTCGCTTATATCTTTATTTTATGTACAGCTTGCAATAACCTTTAATTGTTTTGAGCAGTATATATATATATATATATATATATATATATATATATATATATATATATATATATATATATATATATATATATATATATATATATATAAATATATATATATATATGCATATATATATATATATATATATATATATTTATATATATATATATAATATATATATATATATATATATATATATATATATATATATATATATATATATATATATATATATATATATATATATATATATAAATATATAAATATATATATATATATATATATATATATATATATATATATATATATATATATATATATATATATATATATATATATATATATATATATATATATTACTGTATGAAATATGGTTTTTTGAAAAATAGAATACTACTTAAGTAAAAGATGTCCAAACTTAGAATAAATCATAAGATTAATGAATTATGTTTTTGTCAAATTTGAAAATACAATACCATGTTTTGCTATTGTTATAAATATTATAATTTTGAGAATTTTCTGCAAGAAATATTTTCTTTATGTTGATATATAAAGATATTATTCTTAAATTTAAGTTAAAAGCAGTGAAAAGTACATAAAAAATATTATACTTTCACAATACTTTTACGCAATACTATATTTCTGAATATTTGTCATTAGCATATATACATGCTAATATTTCACATTAAATTTATAATATATGATTGAAACAAAACATTTAATATTCTTTTGAAATATTAAATCATTAAAAATAATATTTTAATATGTATTTGGACAATGCAATATTTCTTCTACTCCATACTTAAATTATTTCATAAAAAAACAATATATAGTTTAAAAGCTTAAATAATATAAACATTTATAAAATGTAGCAAGTAAAGAAATGTATGTATTATCTAAACATGTCTTGATAACTATTGTTTTATATTTTTAGGAGACTTAGATATTTTTCCAGAAAAAATCGCCATGTGTTTATATAATAATCTGTTGTTTGCATATTTGAGTTTCCTGTATTTTTGAAGCGTTGAAGATTTTTCTATGTGAGCAGTATGTATCCGTTCTTTTTTCAAACAAATAAGAATGTTTTTTCATCATCTCTTTTTAAAAACAAGCTTGTTTACATTTTTTACTCAATCTGTACATAAACAAAAAGCGATACATTTTAAGATTTGAAAATGAGGTTTCCACAAGCATCTTATTTTCATGCAGTGTATTTAGAATAGATATTTTTAAGAAAATAAAAACACAGTTTTTGTTTTTATAGATATTTATTAAAATGCGTTATAATATTATTTTTATCATATTACCTACCTTATTAGATTTATCAGTATTTGCATGCTATTTAGCATAGAACGATAATTTATTGAAATTTTAACGATCATTTTATATACTTTGCATTATACTTAGAACTTTAAATCAATCACAATATAGAATTTAGGGAATGATGCCTCTGTTGACGCCATCTATCGGAGGAGTTTAGAGACATATTGTACTTCTATTTTCTTGGTGCTCTGTTAAAAGGAAAAAAGTACCCTGCTGACTTAAATTTGCATAGCCAACAGTATAGCGAGCTTGGCTTGTAAAAGTGGCATATGTAACAACGACCGAATAATCAGATAATTAAATTGTGTATAAGGTACATTCTTGGTTTTAATGAATGTCTAGGAAAACATATAAATAAACTTACACACCGATAAACATACACGTGTTCGTATGAAATTCTAGCAAGAAGGTGCAGCTATTCACTTGATTTTTGTATTTCAAATATTGGTGACTAGAAAATATTAGATATTAATTTTGTTGTATATCAAAATTTTAAATAAAAAACATTCAAGGAATCACAAATTTTAAATATTTGAATTTTGCTCTACTTTTCATTCTAAATAATGTTCTCAGAAAGAAAAATGAAAAATTTTGTTCTTCCTTAAAAAACAATTTATAAGAAAACTTTAAAAGAATTGTGTGAAAAATCACATTTTTTCAAAAAATTATGGCAGCATTTTTATTATTAATTTCTAAACAATGTTTCGATAAGAAATAAAATTCTTCTTTATTAATTAAATAATAAAACTTAATGGAATTTTTAGACGAACAATACTAAAAATAATGAGGAAATTTTCAAATAAATACAAAATATTTTTAAAGTTACATTTTTGGTATGTATGTAGATTATGCCGTGAAATATTATTGCTGAAATATTAATAGATAACATATAAATTATAATCTGAAAATGTAGCCTGTAACAAAACAATACCTTTCTTGCTGTAATCATTCAAATTTACCAAACGCTTCTTATCTCAGAAAATATTAACTTAGCATTTTGTAAACTATAACTGTTTTATACTTCCATGTAATAAATCAAGTCAATAAATCAAACTACCAATAAATAATATACTTCCAGTCAATAAATCAAATCATGACGATAAAATGAGACTTGCCTTTTATAACTAGTTTATTTGCTTGCTTATTTAGCTCCTTAACTTCGATATACGAGTTTTTCATAAGCCTCCTCTTCCAAGAAAAGACATGTGTGTAAATATGCTGGAAAAAGGTTTTTACTATTTTGTAAAACAGGAAAAACCTGATTCACATTCAAAATTGAGGGATATGATTTCATTAACAAATACAATGATTAGAATTATATTAATAAGCAAGTGCCACTATTCATTTCGTATAATGATGATAAATTCACTGAGAATCTTTAAACTTCAACTCGATCGTTAGCGTGCTTTAAGGATCACCATTTTTGCTCATGTTTCTTTGTAACACATATGAGAAACAACTATTATTCTATACTATATTTGTAATTTACATATAACCATTTTAATTGGTTCGTTGTTAAAGGAATTGTTTTTATATCTAATAAAATAGTATTTCAAATATTGTAAAGAATATGAAGTCACGAACATCTAAGGCCTAAGGGGAAACAATTAAGTCACTTTTTACCTTATGAAGATTTTAAAGTATATTGCAAAAAAAGTAAAATTTTCTGCCAAACTAAGACTGATATGGTTACTGTAAGTTCAATCAAAAGATAGTGCAAATATTCCAACGTTTGATATGCATTTCTAGCTGTTGGTAGTTTACTTGCAATACTGTCGTTTACAGACTCTAATAACAATTTAAATTTGAAACATACCATTGAAAATCAAAAATAACGTTTATAAATGTTTTGCCTTTTTCATGTCATGTTTTTATTTTGAATCTTCATTCTTCATCAAAGTATGTCCTTATAAACCTCTTTAATTCAGGTTTATCCAGACATTATTTACAATGCATTTTCTGTGAATGATACCTTTTGTCACACTTTTTTACCATTACTACTATTTTTCTGATATCCTTTTATTGGAAAAAGAATGGTTTGAACTTTATTCTTCATTGAAAGGCTTCATTTTGCATTTGAAAAGTTTGAAGATTTGAAATCCATCTCAGGTACTAGAAGTTCTTTAAAATGTGCGTCCTTGACGAATTATTGAAAGTTCAGAAGAGAAAATAGAGTGAGAAAAAGACAAGTTATATCTGTACACTATTTTGATTGCATGAATAGTAAAATTAATTCAAGTACATTGGCATAACTATAAATTTAAAAGAAATTTCAATTTGTTAATGCATATAATAGCTATTTTGGAAAAATTAATTTAAAAAGAGGGTGTTTCTTTTATATACCTTAAAAATTATACGAGTTTCATGATACTATTGTATATTGTAAAGATGTTAAAATTATAAGTCTTATCAATTATGATATTCAGTAAATGGAATAATTTGTTTTGTGAAATAAAAATATAAATTTTTCAAATTTTATAAGCAAATTGACTTTTTAACACATTGAGAAAGTTATACTACTCCTAGGTGTAAAATAATAAACAAACTTTCTTTGATTTTTTAAAATTACATTTTCACGAGACAATCTTTATCCTCCTAAATAACATCCCACAGAATTTTCCTATGCATTCCTAAAATAAGTTTTATCATAAATTTTCAAAAATTAATAATTAATATTGATGCAAGTTTATTTTTTGTAACTGATGCTTTTAATTCTCTTCAGCTGTAGTAAAAAATAAGCTTATATGTTATAAACCTTTGGATAAATCTCCCAGGAATAACATAAAATGACATTAAAACTGATCAATCTAAAGCTTTAATATATTTTAGAAAAACTTTTCGAAAAATATTAAGCAATTATAATTTTTTTATGCGAGTAATGTGTCTTTTAAATTATAAAATTAATTTTTCATTTAGAGTTTACTATGATTCAAATTATCATCATCGTAATTCGTAATTTGACTGTTTAACTCACTAATATAAGGAAATCATTAACATGCTTGAAAATTATTAATAAAATATTTATTCCAGATACTAAATATTTATGTCACAGTGAATAAAAAAACAATTATTGTTTTTTTACAAAATAATATTTATTTTTCAACAATATTGTTTTACGGAACATTAAGACTTGATTTAATATTATTTATTCTTACATCCATTAGGAAATAATGTGAAAAATATGGAAATAAATGTAATTATCTTTACGTTAATGTACATTCTCTAGCATTAAATTAAATTTGAAGTTTTCTGTAGATGCGTCATATGGGGTTCTATTAAAATGTTAATGTATAAATGCATCAATGTATTAACTAAATCAAATAGAGCATGATTAGATGCATCGCAGGTGAAAATTGAAAGATACATGAATAGATATGACTCTTAGATATAACTCTTATATTTAGCAATACATTCAGTGGAATAGCAGCTTAAATAGAATTAATAATATATAAATAATAGTAATTTTTTATAAAATTAATCAAAACCCAAATGGAGAATAATAATCAAATACTAGATGGATAATACTTTGAAAAAAGGAAATCAGTAGATAGTAAAATATATTTCAAAGTAAATAGAATAAAGGAAAATGGAACAAAGTACCAACATGGCCAGCTTCTTGAGGGGCTGTTGACTACATTGGCTCAAAGTATGGCGTTTCTGCATTGGCCCAAGACTTAGTCTTAGAGAAGCCAATATACCCCAAAAAGCCAACTAAAAATGTCAAACCTGAATAAGAGAAATAAATGTCAAGCTAGAATATAATAAAAAATATAATATTATTAAAATACACAATAAAATACAGAATTTATCAAAATTAAATCTCGATACAATCCCTCAAATACTGCAAAAATATACTACTTGTATATCAAATAAATACATACATTTAAACACTAAGTGTAAGCACTATTGGCATTTGAAGCTTCTTATAAGACCTTCAAGGCTTGGGTGTGACCCTTCTGTAATTTATAACTACACCTTACTTTTTTCCTAAAAGCAATGCTCTACTAACTAAATAGTGTTTCATAAAACTAATTGGCATGTTATCATAAGTTAGAATATTTTTCCAGTGTTTTTAATTGTTTATTGATGTTGTTAAAATTTTTATATATATATTATAAATTCTATTAATTTGATTGGAAATAACATTTTTATAAATTTTAATTTAAATATTTGAATTTAAAAAATTAGCTTATTAACCTTGAAATTAAAATCATTAGTTTGGTCATAAATGTCTGCGTTTGTATAGTTATCTCTTACAGTAATCAAATAGATTGGCTATTATTTGATTTCAGCAATTAATAGTAATAGATAAATGTAATAATCATTTTGCAAGTTAATTTCCTTACCATATTATCTTCATGTAATTCATTTTAAAGATTTTTTCCAATTTATATTTCATTGTCACGGAAGTCATTACTTAAAATATAGGGTGTATGTTAGGGTGGAGTAGAGAGGTATCTGGGACACTGCCGAATTATCTTGCTTTTGACTCCTGTACTACTCACCTCCCAATCAGATAATTTTCTCTCTTGCTACCAATAGAACTTTTTGTAACAATGGACTTACAGCAACAATCAGAGGACTATTCTCCCCTGCTTCTTTATTACAGCAGGATGATTGTAGCCAAAATGCAAACAAAGAGTACGCTAATATTTTGGACGACCTGGAGAAAATTTTAACGGCCAAGACAGGCGAAAAATTCTACCTCCCAGGCTATAAAAGAATGCAAGGGCAAAATCTTTTGGATCAAATAAGACAGCATCTTAATAAACCAAAAGAAATAGTAGTTCACCACAACATAGCAAAAATAAATGCTCAAGTGGAGCAGATTAGTGACAACCTAAAAGCACTCAATAACCTACAAAATGAATCATACAAACTGATAAATAATCTGCACTCAACTAGCCAAACAACAGGAAAACAAACAGGCAAGCCAACCTACAGCGAAATATTAAAGAAGTGCAATGATGAAGAAAGGAAGACAACGATCATAATTAAACCTTCAGAAGACGAAGACATCAAAACTCTCAGGGAGAATTTAGAAAAGATAAACAGTGATGTTTGCCCAAAAAAGTCGTTTGGGGAAAGTTTGCAGCCAAAGTACAGTGCAGCAATGAAGCAACAAAAGGCAAGCTGAAAGAAAATCTCACCTCCCATAATATAAATACTGAGGAACCCACTATAATGCACAAGAAGGTCATCATTCTAAATGCCCCAATACAAGTCACAGACGATAACATTCACAGCATGTTATCATCCAGCAAACAAGACATCCTATCTGATGCTCACATAAAAATAATGGAAATTAAAACACATAGATCAAATGATAAACTGCAGCACCTAATACTAGAAGTGGACTGTGCTACAGAGCACGCACTCCTAAAAACAAGGACCTTACACTTTGGTTTTAATAAAGCCTATATCAGACCATACAAGCGCATTATACGGTGCTTCAACTGCCACGACTATGGTCACTTGAGCTCAAACTGTAAATACAGAAGAGTCTGCGGCAAGTGCGGCTATAACCATACTGAAGATGAATGTAAGGCGAAGTTTCTGGAATATATTAATTGCTGGGTTGCCAATAGAAATGGAGCCAATCACCCCACGAACCACACAGCGTTTTCAACACAATGCCGAGTTTATCGTACATATCTACACCAATCGAACTAAGTTACCAACAATTTTAACATGAGCAATCATAACAACCAACCCACCAACGATCCAACACATAGAGATAATCTTCAGTCCCACTACAGCCCTCCAAAAACCACTATCATCCAAATCAACTTGATGAGATCCAGCGCACCGACTGACCTACTACAAATCATTGCAAATACACATAACGTAGATATCTTCGCCATCCAGGAACCCCACCTGAGCAAGGACAACAAAATACTGGGCATACCAAGCTCGTGGACATACTGGCTCGCAGGCAATGCCAAAACGGGAATAATTGCAACAGCTAACATCAACCCTATCCTACTCTGCAAAACCGAAACAGCAATAGCAGTTAAAATTTCAGTAGCCAATGATTCGATCACCATCATCTCAGCTTACAGTCCACCA
This sequence comes from Latrodectus hesperus, assembly GCA_037975125.1. NCBI lineage: Eukaryota > Metazoa > Arthropoda > Arachnida > Araneae > Theridiidae > Latrodectus > Latrodectus hesperus. Next base: position 9,021 of record JAJQOW010002774.1, read on the forward strand.
GTTAATCACAGACATAGGGATCGACAAACATCTCAACCAACCATCATGGACACTATCCAAGATTTCGAACACATACACAGTAAACTAGGCAATGAGGATTACCTCATATTGGCAGATCTAAATGCTCATCATATGCTCTGGGGCTATAAAGACAACGACTCCAGAGGAGAACAACTATTGGAATTCATAACCATTAACAACCTTTACCTACTGAATACAATGGGAGCTCCACCGACCTTTCTTTCCTCAACTCACGAAGGATGGCCAGATATAACTATTGCTTCAAACCCGGTATTGGCTACAAAATGTACATGGGAAGTACTAGACCTCGAATCCTTAAGCGACCATAAATACATCCAGATCCAACTCACCAAACCTCCAGACACACATATAATCACAAGATTTAAAACAAAATATGGGAACCATAAAAAAATCATAAATAGTCTCCGTTCTTTCATACCAACAATAACACAAAAACTCTTAGACTGCTGCACAAAACTCCAATTGGATGAAGCCACTTTAGCACTACAGGACCAACTTATAAGTAGCTGTACCAAAGCTTATAAAAAAGCAAAGCATAAGCATAACATCTTACCCAATTGGTGGACTCCGGCAATGGCAAACAAGAAAAGAGAACTCAACTCCCTCAGACGTCAATCACAACGCGCAGACAACGAATGCAAAGTCAGACTCTATCTTACATATAAAAAAGCTAAAGCTACCTTTATTAAAGAAATTAGATCTGCAAAAAGAGCCTGCTGGCGCCAATTTTGCACATCCGCTACAAACCCATATGGGAAAATCTTTAAAGCTACATTTAAAAAATCTGTATCCCCATCAAGTTTGTGTAGCACAGGAACCCAAACGGGTAATTCAATCGTTTTTGCAAAGAAAATCCTGAAAGAACTTTTTCCCCATCAAGCATCTACGATCTACCCATTTAGCTGCCTGGAAGATAATTCAGAACCAGATCTCAGCCAAGGAGAAATCACTCGAACAATAACATCTCTCCCAAATGGAAAAGCTCCCGGACCAGATGGAATAGACAATATCATCCTTAAAGTAATCCACCAAAACTTCCCAGCACTGTTGACTACGTTCCTCCAGACTTGTTGGAAACTTAACCATTTCTCGCAGAGCCTAAAATTCGGAACCATCATTCTCTTCTATAAAGAAGGGAAAGACACAAACCAGGTAAAGTCATACAGACCGATTACATTATTACCAACATTGGGTAAACTACTAGAAAAGATAATCACTACAAGACTCACTTACTACCTTGAGAATAACCATCTTCTTCATGATAGCCAGTTCGGTTTTAGACGAGGGAAGTCAGTGGATGATGCACTACAACACCTCATGCAAAATATCTACGCAGCCAAAACATCGGCTAAACATTGCTGCATTATCTCCCTTGACATTAAAGGATCCTTCGACTCAGTCCCGCATAATTTCATCATGCAGGCCCAAGACAGCAAAGGTTGCCCCTCGAAAATACGTGATATCCTTATCAGTAACCTGGAAAACAGAGAAGTAGTGATAAACACAAACCAAGGTTTGGCAATACAAAAACAATCAATAGCATGCCCACAAGGATCATGCAGCGGCCCAATTATGTGGAATCTGCTAGCAGACGAACCTTTGTAATTTAACTGGTCCTCAATTGGGAAAGACATCGACCCAAACTCGCATATCACCCTCCAGGCCTTTGCAGATGATTTCACATTTGTGGTCGCGGCCAATAGCGAGAGAAAATTGGGCAGACTAGCCACAGAAGCTCTCAACATTTTCAGGAAGTGGACCTCCAACCATAAATTGGAAATTTCAGTAGACAAGTCACACTATATGCTGTTTACAAAATTACAGTGTGGCCCCCAGATCTACTGGGACAACCTAAAAATAAAAAGAGTTATATCACTCAAACTGTTGGGCGTCATAATAGACGAAAAATTTAACTGGTCTACTCATATTAAAAATCAAGGAGCCAAAGCCGCTAGAGTACACCAACAGCTCCTACGGCTGGCGGGATCCACCTGGGGTTTCTCCCAAAAACACAGAGCCATCCTCTACAAATCAGATGCCGAAAGAATAATGGCCCATGGAAAATGATATGTGGTAGGAATCTATGTGTAAAAAATCAGCTTTTACTTGACAAAATCCAAAGAAAATTCCTCCTCAACATTACGGGAGCCTTTAGAACAACGGTCACTTCAGCTCTCCAAGTAATTACAGGGATTATGCCCCTACACCTTTTCATCGGAATGGAGGCCAAAACCAAATACGCAATCAAGCAAACCTGTACAGACATTATTGAAGAAAAAATCTCCAAGCTCACCATCCACCCAGGAAACTTCCAAGTAGACAACCACATCAGTCTAGGAGATGACCAACACTCAAAAAGGGATCAGACCATCTGTCAGATATATACCGATGGCTCCAAAATGGAAGAAAATGTAGGAGCAGCCTTTGTAGCCATCTTAGACGGTAACATCATCCACTTTGAGAAATTCAGGCTCAATCCAAACAACACTGTCTTTCAGGCGGAACTGTATGCCATTCTAAAAGCTGTAACCTGGGCAAAGACAAGAGAAGAGAAAAGCAGCATATGGTCAGACAGCCAAGCAGCCCTCATGGCCATAAGCAACCCCACCACAACAAGTCCACTGGCCCGCGAAATCCAACGAGAGATCAACATCACCAACAACCTACATCTCGGATGGGTTAAAGCGCATGTCGGACTAGAAGGCAACGAGACCGCCGACAGATTGGCAAAAGAAGCCACAATAGCGACCGAACTTCAAGTAAATCTGCCCACCCCAAGATCTTTTCACAAAAAGGAATTCAAAACAAAGGCCATCCAATCCTGGCAACTGTCATGGGACCAAGCTACTACAGGTCGCTTGGTACATGATATAATTCCAAAGGTTAAACCTAATAACCAATGCTGGCCAAGACAGGTTACACTGTTCGTCACGGGACATGGTCCATTCCCGAGCTATCTACATAGGATTGGTGCTCGGGAAAGCGACAACTGTGCCTGTGGTCATACGGGTGACCCACTTCACTATGCCACATCGTGCCCACTCACCAGCTCCTGGCATTTTACTACCCCCAGCGAAAACCTGAGAATAGAATGGTTGAAAAATGTTATCCACCATCCGCAAGCGAAAGCCAAAATCATCTCGCTGATAACATTCCTCTCGGAGCACAGGGAGCTCATAATCCCTGGAGGAAGATGAGAGCCCAAGAACCAATGAAGAAGAATCAATGAAGCAGTGAGGCAACTATCCTACAACGCTGATTTGAGCTGTTGCTTTGGGAGCTCGAGACCACAGGCAGGGGTGGCGCTCCCCTACTGGTGCTTCCTTCTTTCTCTCCAGCAGACTCCACCCAAACTGGTAGAACCCTCCCTGGGTTAGGTACAGGGAGTCCTGCTGGCGTTCACGTTC
>JAJQOW010002775.1:0-12454 GCA_037975125.1 Latrodectus hesperus
AGAGATTTAATATGAGGGTTACACTGAAATCTCCAGCTCGTGCTACAGTATTCAGATGGTTTACAGAATTTAGAAGTGGTCGAAATTTTCTTCAGGATGAAGAACACACTGGAAGGCCGCCGTCGGCAGTAAACCCGGATAATGTGCCTGCCATACGAAAAATGTTAATGGATGATAATCGCTGTACATATCAAATGATACAGAAGGAACTTAACATTGGATCCGCAGCCATACACAAAATCATTCATGAAGAATTACATATGAAAAAAGTAGTTTGCCCTTGGGTTCCCCATAATCTAACTGAGCATCAAAAAGAGGAGCGTGTCAGAATCAGTTTTGATTTATTTCTCTCTTAATATGCTGAATGAAGAAACTCTTAATATGCTGAATGATGGTGGCTACCGCATCAATTTTAAAATTGTAACAGGTGATAAAATGTACATACCGTTTTTTGACGTTCCAACACGTCAAGAAAGCAAAGTATGGGTCTTTAAAGATGATCCCACGCTGACAATGGTGAAAAAAACAATGCGCACTGAAAAAAGTGATGTATGCCGTTTTCTTCAGAAGTACGGGATTGGTCAAATCCATCAAGTTGGAAAGACAGAAGACAGTAACAGCAAACTGATATACCACAAAATGTCTTCCAGAAATTCTAAAAGAACTGAATATTAGGAGACTAATGCTTCACCATGACAATGCATCTTCACATACTGTGTGGGGAGACCCCGGACTGTCCTTTAGGTTAACGGGTGCCGTCTCCCCAACACCTAGTATGCTCCAAACCTCTACGAGGTCCGTGAGGGCGCCACCATCGTGGCATTTAACAAGGCAAAGAAATTGTTCTTACAAATTGGTAGCAAGAAGTTACAAAAGATTTTAAGAGGCTTTAAGCCCTGCTTAACATCAGGCAATAGCATTAAATATTTTCTCTGAGTTAAAAATAAAATATAACATGACATATACAACAAACAATGGAGAAACAATTTTCAATCAATGAAAAGACAGTTAACAATTTCTAGGGTAATTATGGCAATAAAAACATTATATACATTGAAAGCAAGATTATAAATAGTATGAACACTTAATTATGAAAAGGAAAAAAATGGCATGAAATGAAAGTTGATAACTATATACAGGCAGGCACCTTATACAAGTTTAATAAGCACCTTAGCTTTTAAAAGCATTTTTTAAATAATTCCAAATAAATTATTTAAAAAGTTTCTAAGGTACTAAAAGGGAATAGGATTCAAAAAGTTTTTAAGGTTCTAAAGCGGGCTCATAATGTTCGAAAAGTCCAAACAATTCGGAACATACAGTTCATAAATTTCATTAAGTTCATATAAAAAAATTATACACAATTATTAATTGTTGAAGAAACTTAACTAAGAATAGTTTTCTGATTCATCTGTGGAATCTTCTATATCGTCTGTGGAATCGTGGCCTAAATCCTGACAAAGTTCTAATCCTCGTTTGTTGAGATGAATCATTAGCTTTGTGAGGAGTAATCTGCGGTGACGATCTTTCAAGCAAAATCTCAGGAACTCTATGTTGGTTTGTTGGGAGTTCTTCTTTAGGTGGTAATTCTCAGTCTCTGGGCACTCTAGGACATAGTGGAAAGGATCTCCTTGGGCTCCACAGATACAGGTGGATGAAACTGCCTTTCCGAATCTTTGGAAGTACTGTGGAAATGGACCGTGAAATGTTAGCAGCTGGTTGAGGTATGGATTATCATACGTTAGCTTGCTAGAGACTTCTGAGAGTAAATGTTGGGTTATTAGACCTGTTGTTGCATTGTCCCACAGAGACTGCCATTTTTGAAGTGTGAAGTGCTTCAGTTGTTTGATAAGTGAAGATCTTGGGTATGGAATCACTAATGCTTTGGATTCATCAATTTTTGTGGTTTCCTTTGCAGCGATGTCTGCGCACTCATTTCCAACATCACCTTGATGCGCTAGCTTAGATTGGTGTGCGAAGTTGCAGCTGCTAGTTTTTCCTGTATGGCATGTATTATTGGTGATGTGTGAAGTGGGTTAAGTAACGCATGCAAAGTTGATGAGCTATCAGACCAAATGGTTACAGATCTGAGGCCTTGTACATCAATGATGTTGATAGCTTCAAAATTGGCTATGGCTTCTGCTTGAACGACTGAGTTCTTATTCCTCAGCTTAATTTTGTATTCTTGAAGTTGTTTGCCTTTATGATAAATAATTAGGGCTGCAGCTGTTTTACCGTCAATATGTGATCCATCCCTATAGATATTGTAAGGTGTGATCAATTGGAATTGACCTTTTGCAGGCGAGGAGGGTTTGGAGGGCAGATTGTGGATGTGTATCCCCTTAAGTCTTAACGATGAATGGACACAAACTTTTGGCAAGGATATTCATAGTCAGACGCACTGAGGGTTTGGTCTCCCAGCACAGTAGTTTCCTGCAGTTGCAGTATCCTAGTTTTGTGCGCTAGCTGGATGCAAGTAAGATGAAGTGGTGGCAGGCCTGCCAGTGTGTTAAATGCAATTGTGGACGTGGTCCTGAAGCTTCTCGTGATTAATAATGTAAAGTAGCGATGTAGGCTGTCTAATTGCCGCTGCTTCCAGCTTAGTTTCTTAAACAAAAACAAATTAAAGTGATCGAACATCCGCCGTATTCACCTGATCTAGCTATTTGCGACTTTTGGTTATTCTTTAATCTAAAAAAGAACTTACGTGGACGTCGTTTTCACTCAGAAGAAGAGATTGTTGTGGCTATAAAAGTATTTTTTTCATCTATTCGAAGAAATGAATGGCTAGAGGCATTTAATCTGTGGAAAATTCATCTACAAAAGTGCATTGATGCTGGCAGAGACTACTTTGAACACACCGTAGATTTTGTAAGTATAACTTTAAAAACCTAGTTGTATCTCAAAAATTTCAGAGTGACCGTATGTCCACTAATGAAGTGAGAAAGAGCTGTTTGTTGCTTCTGGTACCCTTGGTTCGAAGTGCCCCACCAGGTCTTCTAGTGAAGTACCAGGAGTGGTTCGGAGGAACATGCCATATCATGTTCATCTTTACTTTAATAATTGAGGAGATCTCTGTATAAGTGAGAGTACTTTCCTCACACTCGGCATCAGTAGAAGCCTTCCAAGATCAATTGTTCCAGTTGAAGTAACAATATGCACACTGCTACCAGCGACACCATGATCACCTCTGCTGCCATCTGTATACATTTTAAGAGCAGAATGAGGAATGCTATGAATAGCCTCAAGTGCTAATAGCCTTAAAAATGCGGTGTATCAAATTTTTTAGAAAAGTTTGACAAAATTTCGGTGTGGAAGTGAATTTTTTCAGCATGAACTGTAAAATCGAGAGTTTTCAAAGAGTACGGTTCAACTTTTGCATTGACGTCTTTTCAAAGAGTTTTCAAAGAGTACGGTTCAACTTTAGCAGAGAGAAGGCCCAACTCTCTCACCAGTGAAAAAGGACTATGCCTTTTTAGTCACCTGTTGTTCTGCCAATTTTGAAGGTAAGTCGAAGTTCTATGTTGATCATGGTAACTGTAAAGTTTATTGTTGTATTTAGAAAGGCAGTATCTTCGTCTCAATGACAAAGGAGGAAGATCACATTCAAAGAGTACAATTTCGTTCGGACAACAATGTCTGAGGCCAGTAATTACCCGAGCAGCATTCAATTGCGCTCGCTCAAACTTATTCAGATATGACTCTGAGGCACAGAAGTAAATGGAGAAGCCATATTCTAAGACAGGTCTGACTAAGGAGGTGTATGTTGTTTTAAGGGTGCCAGCATCAGCTCCCCAGTCACGTCCAGATATGAATTTCAGAATGTCGAGTCTTTTCCTGCTTTTAGCAACCTGAACATCGATCCAGGATGCATCCCAAATATTAAGCGTTTTTGACATAAGTGAGGAAGCTGCCATTCATGGATATAGCTGCCTGATAACCATAAAGATGTTTGTTAGTCGTAAAGAAGCTTACTTGTGACTTTGAAGCATTGAATATAAGTTTATGCTCCTCCGCAAATCCACAGACGTCTGAGACAGCTGAATTGAGGTGAGACTCGATTTTCCTTGTATCAGAGTCAGAATGCCATAATATTATGTCATCAGCAAAAAGTCCCACATTACAATGCTGAGCAATAATCCTTTCTATTCCAGAAATATACAAAGAGAAAAGAAGTGGGCTTAGCACAGATCCCTGAGATGCGCCATGTTTCAGACTAAATAAGTCAGACAAAGTATTTCTATATCTTACTCTGATGGATACATTCTTGAGGAAATCTAAAACCCAGGGCAAAGCCTTACCGGATATGCCAAAATTGTCAAAGAGTTTATTGATCTACTTTTGCCTCCAAAACTCTGTCGAAGGCACGAGTCATGTCCCAGGAGGACAGTGCCAGTGTGACCAGTTGGTCTAGAATTCTGTGCATCTCTGACAATCTGACAGAAAAACAGGATCTGATCAATTTTGCTATGGCCCTTTCTGTAGCCGTATTGCTCTTTGGGAAGTAAGTCATTTGAGAGAAGGTAATTATTCAGTCTATTAAGGAGAAGTCTATCCATGAGCTTACAAACAAAAGACGTCAATGCAATAGACCTGAAGCTCTCGACAGCATCCTTTCCAGGCTTTAGAACAGGAATGATTAAGGCTCTTTTCCACTTTCGAGGAAGACGGACTATTTTCCATGACAAGTTGAAAATATCCAAGAGTCTCTGTGTTCCAGAAGGACCCAAGTGACTGATCATCAAGCCATGAATCCCATCCAGGCTAGGAGATTTGCTATGATCCATAGCCTTTAGGGCGGAAATGAAATCCTGCTAGGTAAAATTGTCTTGAAAAACTGGAATGCTTTTAAAAAAGGCGGGGCAATTGTGAATCAATCTTTTAGATCTATTTTTAATGACTTTATCCTGATCAACAAATGCCAATTCACTTATCTTTTTGTAGTGATCTCCCAGAATATTGGCTGCAGTCTTATTGTCCTGAGAAATTCGACCCCTAGTGTCCAGAATTTTATTACATCTCTCTGTTTGAGGCTGTGCTCTGCTAAATGACTGGGTGAGTCGCCATAATTTTTAGTTTGGCATTCTAGCGTCAATACTGGAGCAAATATTTTACCAGGCTTCCCTCTTTTTAGTAATATAAAGTAGTTTGATTTCAGCATTAATTCCGTTAAGTTCAGCTATGACAGAGGGCAAGTCTGAACAAGAAAGCAATTGGTAAAAGGTATCTCTCTTTTCAAGCAGATCCTCAAAAGAAGGGTCATAATGTTGGAGGAAAGGTTTATATCTTTTGAACCTGCCCTGGGAATGGCCCGATGGGCTGCGTGAAGCACGGTGTCTTTAAAGAAAGTCCATTCCTGCTCCAGATTGTCGCTAAGTGATTGGGAAGAAAAAGCAGATTCAGTGAGAAAGTGAAAGTTGTCCAATTTAGCTTTTTTAAAGTTCCAGAAATTTCTGCCATTCTCCTCTTTTGTATTCTTTGCAAGCTGAATCTCAACCAAGATTGGAAGGTGATAGCTGCTGATGCTGTTTAAAGCAGTCCATTTGCAAAGAGGATGTAATTCAGGGCTGACGAAAGAGATGTCCAATGCTTCAGATGTGTCATAGCTATAGGAGGTATGCGTTGGTTAGCCATCATTTAGAAAAATAAGAGCTCTATCATCAACAGCATTAAGCAGGTAATTACCTCTAATGTTATTTGAAGAGCGACCCCAATGAGTATGTTTTGCGTTAAGATCTCCAACAAAAATTGAGTTTCTATCAGCAAGGCCGAGAAAATCCTCTTGTAGAATTGCCTGGTTTGGTGGGTGGTAAACGTTGTAAATGTTGATATGCCTTCTCTTCCAAGGAATAGAGATTCCCTGCAGCGTAAAGTCAGAGTCTCTTAACTGAGTAGTGATTTCCTAGTAGTTAATATCTCTAATCAAGAATGCCAGTCCACCACCACCACCACTGTCTCTATTCACTCGAAAAATACTGTGATTTTTTACTCTAAGCGTGGAGTGAGCCTTGAGCTTCATTTCCTGAAGAGCAATGATCTACACTCCATTTTTGTGAGCCAGGTCCAGAATCTGGTCCAATTTTATTTTTGTGGCCGGGGTAGATATGCCATTTATATTGCTCTGAAGTACTTTCAGGGAGTCGTTGTTGCCAGTAAGAGACTGTAACTCATTTTTCAAACGAGGCCCTCTATCTAAACCTCGGAGGCGCCTCTGATTTACCTGCGCGACAGGCGATGCAGTATTTGAGAATGGAAAGTCTGGGTTCATGGTATTGGGAAAAAGAGCAGCTTCGATTATTCCGAAGACCTGGGGCACCAAAGGTAGAAGACTGACTTCGCCTCTAGTGCCTGCTAGCTTTAACTGAGCATAATGGAATGGCCTTCACGCCTAGGGTAGCCCTACCAACAGAATATACTCCTGACGTATTTCGCCCACGCCGCCCAGGAACACCCTTGCGCCACGTTGAGGAAGCTAGGCAGGACTTGAGGAGGGAAAATTCTTTATTAGTTAATGAAACATTCTTATACTATAATTAAGATCAAAAATAAATAAACCAATTTTCGATCCATGTCACATTTCCTTCTGCATTCCAAATATAATTAATGTATACCATTATGTTACAATATTTGTATAATTTATAATATACATTGAAATAGTAGCTTTTGAATAAATACTTCTCTGTTATGATAAATTTTATATACAATAAGATGTATAATATATATCAAAATATACTTATATTTACAGTTGAACTAAAGAAAATAACAATGTTTTAGCTCGAGTAATACCTAAGCAGATTTGCTTTATATTGGAATACGACAATTTGAAAATAATAGAATAGTTTTTGAAGAACAATAGAATAGTTTTCCTGAAAAATATTTTGCTCCAAAAATAAATAAAATTTAACTTAAGAATGAATAATACATTTTATAGTATATTGACATAAAATGATGACTGCATTTAAGTACTGAAAAATATTATGAAATCATGAATGAGTCTACATTTTATTATAACTTTATGTTCTTACATATTTTCCGCTAAATTATTTTAAGAGAAATTAACGAAAGCTACTTTAATTTTGAGTAATCTGACTTAAATTATTGTATTAAAATAATGGATTGTGTGTTTCTATATTAATTTCGTAAAATTGAAAATGGAAACGATTATTTTAATCAAAGTAATGTTCACACGCAGTCTTATATTAATAATCTTAAATGCGTGCAAAGGAAACTTTCACTCTTGCTATTTATTTAAAATTTTATCCTGCTTCCTAACTTATGATTAATGAGTGGATAAATTAATAAAAAAATTTGGTGTCATGGAACGCAAACCCCTTAAGATTTTTTAAACTGAAAGGTACAATGATCTATATTTTTATTATGATTTATAGTGACCAAATAGCTGAGTTAGGCTTTTCTTCAAGAATTGTACAGAAATCATTGAAAAAGTAATTAATCATAGAATCGTTAATGAGTTGAAGAAAACTGATGAATGCATCTTGTCACGTATATTATAATGAATAATTAGCAGTGTAGTTTAATTAAATAAAATTAAACATAAAAGAATAGTCACGAAAAATAAGTAATTTTTCTAATGAATATTACTATATTTCTTACATATAGAAACATAAATCTCTAAGTTTTCATATACGATTTCTTATACCTTCTTGTTAAAGGAACTTTTATTGTTTCTGGACTTAAAATTAATTTAAAATACAATGTGATGAAGTAAAATAATCCCTTAAACAAGAATATATGTGAACATCTATTAAATATTGGTTCAATTATCATTTACTATTGATTATTCGTATTTCAACATGTATTCAATCAACATTGAACAGGAAGGCATGAGAGTTTATATATATTGTGGTATTAATTATATAAAAAAGAGAACAAGGCTATATCCTATTTTAATTATAATAATGGAAAACAATTTGGGATTAAATAATATGCTTAAAAATAGTCATATTTCTTGATGAATTGTTCACAGCAGTGCCCTAAATTTTGTCTTTTTCAATAGAAAGAGAAGAACAATTTCAATAACTATTTCTATTTCCTTATATCATTATCTTTATTTCCTTAAAATTTTTTTTGATTAATTATTTAATAAATTAATAAAAATTGAGCCTCAAAACAGAAATATTTAAATCTAGAACACAGTATTTTCATTGCGCTTGCATATTATTTAGCAATCATAAAACTGATTCTTACGCTGGTGAATATATATATATATATTGTTACAAATTTATAAATAATGATTATATTTGTCTTAAAATATCTCAGACAGATCAGAAATTCTCACATTTTGGGCAAAAATTGCGGTATTTAGACGTGTTGTAGTTTAAAAGCGGATTTCCTAATGATTTGGCGACTTGGCGACAGTTGGCGAGATTCTTGGCGACTTGGCGACGGTTGGCGAGATTTTTGGCGACTTGGCGAGAAATCGATACTTCTGGAAACATCCATCACCTAAGCTCTAGGACCAATATTTTTCGAGATAGCCTAGAAGCTTCCAGAACCTTGGCGAAATTGGTAGATTTCTCCGCCAAGTCAGGTATAAATACCGCAGCCCGACATGGAAGAGTCAGAGTTTTGTGAAGACAGTCAGTGAGTGAAGACGATTAGTTGTGACTGCTAGTTGTTCTCTGTCTGAGGTATTTGAGACCTGTGATTGGAAGCTGTTTCTTATTGTATCTGACGAATTGTAGCTGTATAATTGTGATTGTTACAGCGGGAATTTCGTTTATCTAGTGAAGTTTTTTACGAATAAAAGTCTTGTGTTCATTAAGTGGTTGCTTTATTCAACTCTCAATCAACACGAACCCGTGGAGCTCGGTACAACTGGTGTCAGAAGTGGGGTTGAAGAGTTGATGCAGCGTGTCACAAGAAAAATGGATATGGATTTAATGAAAAGTCTTCTCGAAAAATTAGCGGAGCAGATAGCTGAGATGAAAGCTGGACAAGAAGAGATGAAAGCTGGACAAGAAGAGATGAAAGCTAGACAAGAAGAGATGAAAGCTGGACAAGAAGCGATTAAAACCGAGATGATGAAAGAGATAAAATCTGGACAGGAGGAGATGAAAGCTAGACAAGAAGAGATGAAAGCTGGACAAGAAGAGATGAAAGCTAGACAAGAAGAGATGAAAGCTGGACAAGAAGAGATTAAAACCGAGATGATGAAAGAGATAAAATCTGGACAGGAGGAACTTAAAAAGGAACTTAAGAAGGACATTGTAAGTGTTAAAGAAGAATTCTCCAACATCATTCAGGAGAAGATGAATGCAATGGAAGATAAGGTAACTTCAGTTGAAACTAAAGTTTTGAAGACAGAGAAGAAAGTTAAAGAAGCATTAGACAATATGAATAAGAAGATTGAAAGCTTGGAGAAGCAAATGTCAAACAAACATGAGGAACCCAACGTGGCATTTGTGCCTTCCTAGCCAATATTAAACTTTCAACATTTGATGGGAAATCATCCTGGCAAGTATACAAGACCCAGTTTATGATGGTAGCGGAAGCTAATGGATGGAATCCCCGAGCCCAAGCTTTTCACCTGGCGGCTTCGTTAAGAGGAGACGCGGCTGACATCCTCGAGACGCTTCCGGAGGAGCAGAGGCACGATTTCCAAGCCCTATCGAGTGCGCTTGAGCTGCGGTTTGGAGATAAGTGCACGAAAGAATATAGCAGACTACAGTTAAAGTCCCGCTATCAAAAAGCGGGTGAAAGTCTGCAAGAATTGGCTGCCGATATTCAGCGACTTTCCCATCTAGCATTTTCCGACTGCCCAGCTGAGATACGTCAAGATTTGGCCCTCCATCACTTCATCGATAGTGTGCGGGATCCGGAGATACAGAAAACACTTAGACTCGCCGATGTCAAAGATATCGGATCTGCCCTAGTCTACGCACATAAGATAGAGGCTGCCCAGCAAGCCACGCGTAAAGACCAGTACTACATCAGAGCCGTCTCTGCTACTGATATGAACTATGATCTAAGAAAGCAAATTGACGATCTGCAGCGAAAATTGCGTAGCTTAGAATTGAGTAAAGGTAGCAGAAACACAAAAATTCAGTGTTGGACTTGCGGTGGAGTCGGACATGTCCGTAGATACTGTCGGAAAACAAAAGATGGTGGAATTTCTAAAATGGAAATACGTCAACGCAAAGAAACTCTTCAAAGAAATACTGATGCATTATCAAGGAAACCGTGTAATGAAAGCTGCCGATATTGTTCTAGAGTAGAGAAGAACTATCAGTTAGTAAATCCTTCGGTACGCCAAGTTACTGTTTCACCTCCATTGAAACCAGACCCATGGAGTGATAAAGAACTTAGAGAAGCTCAAAAAGAAGACCCAGATATAAATCCAATTTTAGAATTAAAAGAATCTTCCAGTATGAAACCAAGTTGGCAGGATATCTCCACCTACAGTCCTGCTACTAAGCAATATTGGGCTCTTTGGGACTCACTCCATATAAGAAATGGTGTCTTATACAGGAAATGGGAGTCCGATGATGGACGTAATTTCAAATGGCAGCTTGTTCTTCCAAAATCAAGAATTTCAGATGTTTTGAAAGAATTGCATAGTAGTTCAACTGGAGGCCACTTTGGAGTAATGAAAACTCTACAGAAGGTTCGAGAACGCTTCTATTGGAGCAAAACTAGACAAGATGTAGAGAAATGGTGCCAATCTTGTGATGACTGTGCGGCACGTAAAGGACCGAAGAAACGTAGCCGAGGAAGGTTGCAGCGGTACAACGTAGGAGCACCTTTTGAGCGAATAGCATTGGACATTTTGGGTCCTTTACCACGATCCTCAAATGGCAACAAATACATACTAGTTGTCATGGACTACTTTACTAAATGGCCTGAAGCGTTTGCAATCCCCGATCAAGAGGCGACTACAGTAGCCGAGGTTCTAGTGCAACAATGGGTTTCCAGATTCGGCACACCCTTACAAATTCATTCTGATCAAGGGACAAATTTCACCTCTGTTGTGTTTAAAGGAATGTGTCAAATTCTCGGAATAGACAAGACGCAGACCACGCCACTACACCCACAATCGGACGGCATGGTAGAGAGATTTAACAGAACCATCTTGAATAATCTCTCACTTATGGTTTCCAGAAATCAGCAAGATTGGGATTTGAAGCTACCGCTGTTTCTGCTTGCATATCGCAGTGCTGTCCATGAGACTACCGGATATACTCCTTCACAGATGCTCTTTGGTCGCGAACTTCGTCTCCCTTGTGATCTTCAGTTTGGTCGTCCACCGGATACATCTTCATCGCCAGAGGAATACCTTAGAGACCTTCAGGCACGTCTTGAAGATGTCCATAACTCCGCTCGAGACCGAATCAACCTGACGACTGAAAGAATGAAGACAAGATATGACACAAGAGCGACGGGACATGAATTTCAAGAAGGTGACAAAGTTTGGTTGTGGAACCCGATTCGACGTAAAGGACTTTCTCCAAAGTTGCAAGCCAACTGGGAAGGTCCCTACACAGTCCTAAAAAGACTGAACGACGTCGTGGTTCGTATAAGAAAATCATCTGCTTCAAAACCAAAGGTAGTACATTATGATAGATTAGCTCCTTATCGTAATGTTGAGTAAAAATTAGTAGACCATGGTCTCTTTGTAAATAGTATAGATAATTTCAATCTTTTCTATTTTCTTGTATTTTTAGTTGCTTGTGTATGTAATGTGCTCTGTATCCTCTTGAAATGTAAATTCTCTTATATTAAATTTGGCCTCCTATCAGGGGATTGTACTGCCCGGGACGTGCAGTCCTTGAGAGGGGGCAATGTTACAAATTTATAAATAATGATTATATTTGTCTTAAAATATCTCAGACAGATCAGAAATTCTCACATTTTGGGCAAAAATTGCGGTATTTAGACGTGTTGTAGTTTAAAAGCGGATTTCCTAATGATTTGGCGACTTGGCGACAGTTGGCGAGATTCTTGGCGACTTGGCGACAGTTGGCGAGATTCTTGGCGACTTGGCGAGAAATCGATACTTCTGGAAACATCCATCACCTAAGCTCTAGGACCAATATTTTTCGAGATAGCCTAGAAGCTTCCAGAACCTTGGCGAAATTGGTAGATTTCTCCGCCAAGTCAGGTATAAATACCGCAGCCCGACATGGAAGAGTCAGAGTTTTGTGAAGACAGTCAGTGAGTGAAGACGATTAGTTGTGACTGCTAGTTGTTCTCTGTCTGAGGTATTTGAGACCTGTGATTGGAAGCTGTTTCTTATTGTATCTGACGAATTGTAGCTGTATAATTGTGATTGTTACAGCGGGAATTTCGTTTATCTAGTGAAGTTTTTTTACGAATAAAAGTCTTGTGTTCATTAAGTGGTTGCTTTATTCAACTCTCAATCAACACGAACCCGTGGAGCTCGGTACAATATATATATATATATATATATATATATATATATATATATATATATATA
>JAJQOW010002776.1:0-12444 GCA_037975125.1 Latrodectus hesperus
TGGCTGGCACGACAGCCTTTTGTGGGCCTTGGCCTTCTTCCAGAAGGCCAAGGCCCATAAAGGCTGTCGTGCCAATATACTGCTGCTGCTGATGATGATGATGATATATATATATATATATATATATATATATATATATATATATATATATATATATATATATATATATATATATATATATATATATATATATATATATATATATATATATATATAATATATAAAATTCTCGTGTCACAGTTTTCGTTGCCATACTCCTCTGAAACGGCTTGACCGATTTTGATGAAATTTTTGTGCTTATCCGGTATCTATGAGAATCGGCCAACATCTATTTTTCATCCCCCTAAATGTTAGGCGTAGTACAACCCTAAATTTTTTTTTATTTTTTAGACAAAATTTTTAATATCTATTTTTTTTATGATACAACATACAAAAATACATACAATCCTCAATTTTCACCCTTCTACGATCAACCCTTATTTTTTAATAGCCATTTTAGTAATTTAATTATTTTTCCTCTGCGGTCGAAAACTGATCAATCGTCATTTAATTAGTTATCCCCGCCAGATGTCTACAGGTGTCACTTCTGACCCAGTAAACAGCACGGAGTAGGGATGAGAATGAAGCCGCTCTCCTTTCTTTCTCACTACCTACACAGTTGTCGGCCATCATTATTGTTTATGCATCAAGTGTAGTAGTAACGTTGACAATTATTATTTTGCTACCTCTGTGTAACTCTCATATTAACTTTTAATCATTCCTATTTTATCAATAATAATTAAATTATCAATTTTGAGTGTATTTTGCACGATTAGTTAATCAAGTGATTTTATAACCTCAAAAGTACTCAACACGTGACACGAGATTCCAATAACAACGGATTTTGTGTTGTAAGTATACTTTTTTTATTTATATCGAAAATGATTATGAATCTTTATTTTGAAATGTCAATGGAAATATTGGTTGTATGAAAAAATTATAAGAGACAATGTTTTCATAAAATTTAATTTTTTACTTTTGTTTGAAAATTTTTTCAATAAAACTTATTTTTTTGTTATAATTTCATAAATTAAAACTAATCATTTCAAAACTAAGGCAAAAATCCTGGCCCTAATTATACTTTTAACATATTTCATCATTAAATAATTTCATTAATTCTATTTATGTATGTTTTGTACAGTGAGCAATGCCAAGAAAACGCAAAGGGGCTGATTTGAGCCGCAGTACAAGTAAAGCTCGAAACTTGCGAAATAGCAGATCCGAAAGAACAGAAGAACAAATCCAGCAACAAAATACTGATGCACGTGTCAGAATGGCGCAATTGCATCAAGAAGAGCCAGAAGATACACGAGCTGAACGCAATGAAGTCAGAAGATTAGAACAACGACAATCACGCCGTTTCACAGTCAATAGACGAAGAACAAATGACCAACAACGACAACAGGTACATCGAGCATTTATATCTGATTCATTCCTGCGTCTAGCATTCCAGTATGAGCCCGATATTGAATATTATGCTTATTAAAAAGTGGTAATTGGTGCCATGGACAAGGAATGTCCGCATTGTCATGCTCTGAAATTCAAAAATGAGCCAGCTGGGATGTGTTGCGCGTCAGGAAAAGTGCAACTACCTGAAATTGAAACACCACCTGAACCATTGAACGTCTTACTTATCGGCACGGATCCAGATTTTAACGTGTTCCTGAAGTCAGTTCGAAGTTTCAATTCATGCTTTCAAATGACATCGTTTGGAGCAACAGAAATAGTTCGAAATACTAATGCAAATGGTCAACAATTCAATTCTACATTCAAAATCAGAGGCCAAGTTTATCATAAAATGGGCTCACTGCTGCCAATGCCAAACGAACCACATAAATTCTTACAAATCTACTTTATGGGCGGCGAGGATTCCGGAAGCGCACTTGCCAATCGCGTGAATGCACGTTGTGATTATAATAACCTTGATTCACTTTATGCCAGGCGCATCGTCAGCGAGCTAGATGCTCTTATGAACAAGCACAACGAGTTGTTGAAAATATTCAAATCACATATGCACCAATTACAAAGCGATAATCACGCTATCGTCATTAATCCTGATAAAACACCAGCTGGAGAGCATATTTATAGATTCAATGCACCCGTTATTGATGATGTTGCTGGAATCATGATTGGCGATTGTACAGCTGCACGAGAAATTGTGATTCGTAAAAGAAATAATAATCTTCAGTCCATTGCTGACACACATCGTTCATATGACGCTCTCCAATATCCGCTAATATTCTGGAAGGGACAAGACGGATATTGCATAAACATAAAACAACGAGATCCCGTATCAGGTATTTCATTATTAATTTGATCATTAATCATTTAACAAAACAATTAAATTATTGAAAGTAATAAATTTAAATTAATTTTTATGAACAAATATTACAGGAGCTGAAACAAATAAGAACGTTAGCTCAAAGGATTATTATGCGTACCGATTAATGATTAGACGTGGCCTGGACAACGTCATTTTACGATGTCGTGAGCTTTGTTAACAATTCATGGTCGACACGTACGCGAAGATTGAGAGCGAATGACTACGATACTTAAGATATAATCAACAAAAGCTGCGCGCGGAAGAGAACATTCATTTGCGAGACGTTATCAACAACAACGCCGACGTCGCCGAAATTGGTAACCATGTCATTTTACCATCATCGTACGTAGGCAGTCCACGTCATATGCCAGAATATATACAGGATGCTCTGACATTCGTGCGCGAATATGGACGACCATGTTTATTTATCACGTTCACATGTAATCCAAAATGGCCAGAGATTACATCTTTGCTACTGCCTGGCCAAAATGCAATACATAGCCATGACATTACAGCACGTGTGTTCAGACAAAAGTTGAAGTCTTTAATAAGTTTCATTACTAAATCACATGTATTCGGTCCCACACGTTGCTGGATGTATTCGGTTGAGTGGCAAAAGCGAGGATTACCTCATGCACACATTTTGGTTTGGTTCATCGACAAAATCCGTCCTGAAGAAATCAATAGTATCATTTCTGCGGAAATTCCAGATCCCTCCACTGACCAACTGCTGTTTGATATTGTTACAACAAACATGATTCATGGTCCATGTGGTACTCTTAATAGTTCATCGCCTTGCATGGCTGATGGAAAATGTACTAAAAATTTCCCTAAAGATATTACCAATGATACGGTCACAAATTTCGACGGATACCCAATATATCGTCGAAGAAATCCTGAAAATGGCGGACAATCATTTATTAAAAATATCATCAACACAGACATTGATATTGACAATCGTTGGGTGGTGCCATATTCGCCTCTGCTGAGCAAGACAAATAATGCTCATATTAATGTTGAGTTCTGCAGTTCTGTGAAGAGCATCAAATACATTTGCAAGTATGTCCATAAAGGCAGTGATATGGCTGTGTTTAGAGTGGAAAATACTAATGTGAATGCTCCTCCAGTGAATAAAAACGATGAAATTACGCTCTACCAAATTGGTCGGTACATCAGCTCCAATGAAGCTGCTTGGCGTATCTTTGGTTTTCCAATTCATGAACGGGATCCAGCAGTTGTTCAGTTAGCCATCCATCTTGAAAACGGTCAGCGTGTATTTTTCACGAACGAGACAACGATTGATCGTGCAAAAATCCACCTAAAACTACACTCACTGCATTTTTTGAATTGTGTAATCGTGCGGATGATTTTGGTGCCTTTGCACGAACATTACTCTATTCACAAGTACCACGCTATTTCACATGGACTCAAACAAAAACATGGATGTCCCGCAAGCAAGGCTCACCAGTTGCTGCATGTCTCAATTTATTTAAATCAAACGCCTTGGGGCGATTATTTACAGTCAATCCAAGACACACTGAGTGCTTTTATCTTCGACTGTTGTTGGTTAATGTTACTGGCCCATTATCATTTCAAGATATACGTAAAGTGAATGGGCAACAATATCCAACGTATAAAGATGCATGCCTTGCACTCGGCTTGCTGGAAGACGACAACCAATGAGAATGCATGCTTGCTGAAGCTGCATTGAACTGTACAGCAATACAAATTCGTCGACTATTCGCTATAGTGTTAACTACATGTTTCCCAGCAAGAGCACAGATATTATGGGAAAATCACAAAGATTCAATGACTGATGATATATTGCATCAACATCGTATACGGTGCTACAATCTAACCATAACATTCAGCGACGAAATGTACAATGAAGCATTGATTGCTATTGAGGATCTTTGCATTGTCATTGCAAACTTACCACTTAGTAATTTCGGTATGAATTTGCCAAATCGAACTGCATCTGATTTAATGAATACTGAAATGAATCGTGAACTGCAGTACAGTACTGTAGAAATGGCAGCGATTGTTGCCCGCAATGTCCCACTAATGAATGAGGAACAAATAACCATTTATGATCGTATTATGCTCGCAGTTTCAGCTGGACAAGGTGGGTTCTTCTTTTTGGATGCACCGGGTGGAACTGGCAAAACATTCGTTATTTCGCTAATTCTTGCTGAAATACGATCAAATAATGGCATAGCATTGGCCGTTGCATCATCGGGCATTGCAGCAACTTTATTGGATGGAGGTAGAGCAGCTCATTCAGTATTTAAGCTGCCACTAAATATTCAGAATAACCCTGACGCAGTATGCAACATTAAGAAACAATCGTCCATGGCCACTGTGCTGAAACGGTGTAAAATTATTATTTGGGATGAATGTACTATGGCACACAAACATTCACTTGAGGCGTTGAACAGGACATTGAAAGATATTAAAAACAGTGACAAACTATTTGGCGGAACTCTGTTGGTCCTTTCAGGTGATTTCAGACAAACACTGCCAGTCATTCCACGTTCAACATACGCTGATGAGATCAACGCTTGCTTAAAATCATCTCCATTGTGGCGTAATGTTGAAAAATTACAGCTAAAAATAAATATGCGCGTTCAAATGCTTCAAGATCCATCCGCTGAAACATTTTCAAAACAACTCTTAGATATCGGTGACGGAAAAGTTGCTATAGATGAAACTGGATACGTAAAATTACCGACCGATTTCTGCACAATCGCTGATTCGCAAGATACTCTCATTGAACAAATATTTCCCGATGTACACACACAGTACATAAATCATCAGTGGCTTGCAGAAAGAGTGATTTTAGTGGCAAAAAATGTAGACGTTGACAATTTAAATCTGAAGATACAAATGTTGTTGCCAGGGAACTTGGTATCATATAAATCTATTGATACAGTTTGCGACGACAGCGAAGCAGTAAATTTTCCCACAGAGTTTTTGAACTCACTGGATTTGCCCAGGCATGCCACCGCATAATTTACAATTAAAGGTTGGATCTCCTATTATCTTGCTTCGTAATTTGAACCCGCCCCGGCTGTGCAACGGTACGCGATTAGTCATTCAAAAATTAATGAAAAACGTGATCGAAGCCAGGATTTTAAATTGCAAATTCAGAGGTGAAAATATACTCATACCACGGATTCCTATTATACCTACAGATGTGCCAATTCAATTCAAACGTATTCAGTTTCCGATTAGATTGGCATTTGCAATGACTATCAACAAATCCCAAGGTCAAACGATGTCTGTTTGTGGATTAGATTTGAGAACACCATGTTTTTCACACGGACAATTATACGTGGCATGCTCTCGAGTGGGTAAACCATCCAGTTTGTTTGTGTTAGCTAAAGATGGACTAACAAAAAATATTGTTCTCGCTATAGCATTAAGAGATTGATATTGTTTAATAGTGTTACTGTCGTAATTGTTTAATTAATGATATATAATTTTAAGGAATAAATTATAATAACTTAAAAATAATGTTTGCCTTTTGTTATTTTTATATTCCCTCATCGTTCACAGCGCTCCATGCTTATTTCACGCATATACCACATTCTTACATAAATACAATATACACATTCTAACATACATACATACTTACAATAAGTAAGCTATTTTTTGTCTACACTATAAATTACTAGGAAATTATTTATATGGCAAAACAACGTTTGCCGGGTCAGCTAGTATATATATATATATATATATATTGTTGGTGCGATTATTGAAACGTGCTGAATCTACCTATTGAAAACATAACTAAGATAATGTCTGGAATTGATTGACAAGAATGTCGAGACAAAGATAGCTTCCAAGAAAACATTATTTAATGAGTAATTGAAATTAACCAACTTTAGAATAAATATGAATATCACCATAAGTGTGGAATTCTTCTATCATGTATTGAATCGGCTTTATTTGAAGGATTCTATACTGAATCGTCTTTATTTGAAGGAGACTGCTTGAAGTGAGGAATAGGAATTAGGAATTAATTTATATTTGATTTTTAGAACAGAAATTGATTTGTGAAGTCAACATACATTTATGCTGGTATTTTTTGCAATGCATAGAAAAGTTATGATATGGAAATTGAAGAAAATAAAAAATATAAATGTTATTTTGACGTACACAAAAGTATGATCAGGATTATAATTTCCCATTATAATAAAACATGTTATACTAAAATTATTCAAACATCAAAGAAACCAAAAAATTAAAAAAATTTCTTAAAATTATAAATAAAAAATATGTATATCATTTGATGTACATAAGCATTTATAAGAACTTTCTCAATGTTTTATAATTACGTGTTTCATCTTATAAACATAGTATTATTGATTGAAAAAAGTTTTCTTTACCGGACATAAAAAACATTTTATTTATTCTTTGACATTTTTATATTTTGGATGAAATATGCCACCTTTATGTCAATCATTTTTGAAATTTTAAATCACATGCAAAAGATAATTTACTAATAAAACATTATGCTGATCTTATTTTTTCAAAAGCTAAACTCTTAAAGAATACTTTTTGCTTTTTGAAAACAGCTTTTGAAGGCTATTTACTTGAAAATCTAAAAATTGAAAAAAAAAACTAAAGAAGTTTTTATTTAACTTTAATGAATTCTCGTTTCCTTAACTTATTTTTAAAAAGTGTGTTAGTTTAAAGTTTACAAGTTTATGAAAAAACAACCAAAAGTCAACTGGGTGTTTTCTAATTTATAAATAAAAATTAAATATCATCTCGTGCATATCAAAACTTTTGTAAGACTTCTCCGAAGTGGTTTATTATAATGTGCTTCATTTTCTCTCTTGTTAACAAGCGCTTTAATTTTAATGACCGAGTATTATCACAAAAAAGTTTTATTCTTTATACGTCATAAATAACACATTTTATTTATTCCCTGACTTTTTTATATTCTGTCTGAAATGTCACTTTAATGTCAATCAACGTTGAAACTGTAATCCACTTCAAAAGATTAGCCGTGCATGAAACATTATGCTTTTCATTTTGTTCCTGAATATATATTTTTAAGTGACATTTTTTACTTTTTTAAATCTAATATGCTGGTAATTCACATGGAAATCTCAAACTAAAAATAATTCAAGAAATTAAGAATGTGCAATATTTAAGCTCATGAATTATTTGCACACTATTTTAGTAACTTAAATTTTGAATATATGTTTTATTGTAATATTTGTAAATTTTTGCATGAACAAAGAAGGTGTTTATAAGTATTTAGAAGAGTATTTAAAATATATTTTTGTGAATTTGCCAATCACTTTCACAATCAAACTTTTGATTTTAATTTTACATATATTATTCAATTTATTTTAAAATATATATACATATATATGTGTGTGTTACGGAAAATTGTATGTATATATGTGTGTGTTACATTATGTAAATATCAATTTAAAACTGTAAAGCAACTATATTTAACAGTTACATTTATCTATTTAAAATTTTAAAATGTGTATGATGGCATGGTAGCATGAATGAACAATAGGAAGGAATAGTTGCAATGGAAACTCAGAAACATAAAATATATCGTGATTTATAATTTATTAACTTACTTGATGTCATTAAAAAATTAGTACACTTGCATAACGATCATTCAGATTAAACTAATAATAGAATATTACAACTCTTTATTTATTTTTATTGATAACTGGGAGCCAAAATTAATTTTTTAAATTGAATTAAGCGTCGTTGTGAAGTTTAAATTACTTATCTAATGAAGTTGATACTTTACTAAATGAAGGAACAGAAAGCGATACAATTAATGAATTAATTAGAGCGAATATTGAACTAACAAAAGCAATGAAGTTGAATTCAGTCATCTGAGCTTGAATGATTATAGCAATGATTAATGTTATTTAATTCACTTTGACGTTAAAGTAACTGTTAACTATTGCTCATTCATACCATCAACAAAGGAAAATGAGTGGAAAATATATATGACTCTCAAATAATTGCAGCTTCCAGTAATTAAAGAAATGTCAAGTAATTATCAAGAAGGAATATTAATTTTTAGAGGGACATTAATACAAAACTTTTCATCATTAGTTTTTGAGATACGAAGCAAAGCGAAGCAAAAACGCTAGAAAAATATAAATGTAAAGAAGAGGTTATCCTTTTATTGGAAATGTAGAAACTTAAGAAAATACACATAAGAAAATATAACTCTTAAAAGTTTAATTTTTTTGTTGGTTTAGTCACATTATCAACATTTTCTCATTGACTTTGGTAGAAAAGGGATTTTTTTTTGGTTAACAGTAATACCAAGGTAAAATTTACGTTCAATTGAGTGTTCTTTGCGGATATAAGAAATAAAATATTAATTTTTAATGAAAAGAAAGCGTTAAAAACTCTAAAATAAAACTTTGCCTACATATTTTCAGTTTTGCTGAGAATAGAAGATATGTCATTAAAAAATTACCAAGATGAATCTAAGATGTATGAGTGTAACATATGAGCAATAATAATAAAACGTTTTATTCTTGAAAATTAATTTAATAATTTTCTAACAATAAATATTTTAAGTATTTACGAATTTAGCCTACTAGTTATGAGATTAAACTGAAACATCAAGCAACATGAAAAAAATTTAAGTGTTAATATATAGCTATTATATTCTCAATAGTTTTTAAACTTATATATAATAATTATCAAATTTTTATCACTAGATATTTTTACTATAACTCGCATGTGTTTCAACTGCGAAATTCGAACAAATTACAATCTTATAAATTATTTCATGGTTCATTGAACATAATTATTTTTACAGAAGTCCTCTTAAGAAGCTCTTTTAAAAAATAAATTTTTAAATTTTTTATTAGGATATTTTAATTGCTTGCAAAGAATAGACGCTGAATTATTTATAAGTGTCAAAGTTCTCACAGTCAATAATTTATCTGAATGAGGTTATTTGTTTTAATGGAAAGAGAGATTTTGAAGACTATTAGCGATTCCTTCAACAATAGCTTGTATTTCCTTACAAAAAAATTTAAAATTGCTTAAAATCCATGCTTTTTGTGTTTAAAATGATTATATAATAAATATTTTATTCATTCATTTTACAATTTTAACATTAATTTATTTTTATCATTTTGCGTGTTTATTAAGCATTCTGATAAAACATCACTCGATTATATATTGAAAAAATTTGTTACAGAGAAGACGATTCATATTTACATTAAGTATGTAAAATTTTTATCCCTATTGTTATTTTGTAAAGGTATTTTCATACAATAAATTACATAAAATTGGTTAAAAAAGCCTAGCAAAAATACCAGCGAATTACTAAATCTTTCATTATTTTTATCAATAATTTCTTTCGAATTGTGAAAAATTTGCATAATAACATATTGTTTATTTGGAAAAAATATTAACTGTTAGTTGATAGAAATAAGAATGATTTAACAAAAACCTTTGTATCTTTTATATAAAGTAAGCAAATCAATTATTATGCAAACGATAGAAATTTCAAATAAGCTCCATAAAATTATAATATATATATATATATAACTTAATGAATTTAATTAATTGAGACAAATAGAAAATTTAAATATAAATTTAGGTTAAATGTGAGATTAACAAAAAAATGGAGGAAATAACAATTGGACATCTTAAATAATCGTCTTCATCAACGTGTTCGTCTTTTTTCTCCAACGTCTTCTCTGTTCCCAACGGCGAGGTCCCGCTTTGCCTAAGCTTAGCCCTGTTACGTCATCCGACTTCTTATTGGTGGAAGAGTTATGAGAAAACACCGGCGCTGGATATAGCTCTCCTCTACACCGTTTCCGGTCACACATATATATATATATATATATATATATATATATATATATATATATATATATATATATATATATATATATATATATATATATATATATATATATATATATATATATATATATATATGTATGTATATATGTATATGTGTATATATATATATATATATATATATATATATAT
This sequence comes from Latrodectus hesperus, assembly GCA_037975125.1. NCBI lineage: Eukaryota > Metazoa > Arthropoda > Arachnida > Araneae > Theridiidae > Latrodectus > Latrodectus hesperus. Next base: position 10,379 of record JAJQOW010002776.1, read on the forward strand.
ATATATATATATATATATATATATATATATATATATATATATATATATATATATATATATATATATATACATACCTACATGGTCATGAAAATTGATGCATTCTGCAGATTTAGTAAAAACACATTTTGCGTTTCCGATTTAATAAACTATAATGACATTTTTATGAAAAATTTAAATATATCGTTTCAACATCTAGTAAAACTAAGCATTTAAATTATGTAAGATTTGTAACTGTACGACAAAATTAAATATTAATTATAAATTGATTATTGTTTTATTTGAATAAAAAATTATTATTTATACTTACATCATTTTCATCGTAATAATATAATATAAAAAATACCAAAAAACAAATTTACTCTCTTAAAAACCACTAAAATGTGTTCATTTTAATTACGTACGCTTAGAGTTTAATACTAAGAACATTTTTACTAATCATTTTAACAAATATTCAAATTAAATCACTATACACAATATTAAAATGAAAAAGTGTCTGCATAATTTCTTAACGGGATAAATTTCAGTAATTCTCTGGGGAAGATTAAATTCAGTTGGATTGTTAATTTTAAAACTAGCAGATTTTGAATTCGCAAATCTCATGATAACGTTTTCAAGAATCACTTGAAAGATAATTTACATTTATTTTTAAGTTATTTTAATAATTCGTTATTTCTTATGCACCAATCATCTGAGACCATATATAACAATTCTTAAAAGGAAATTTCTGTTACCAGTGGATTTTCTTTTCAAAAATACTAATTCAATGCCTCAGGTAAATGATTTTCGCTGCTTTTAGAAACGGTGGTTTCTTTACTAAAATCTACATATCTAATTGTCGAATAATAAGTGCTATTTGCTTAGGATTTCTTTTCGTAAAGTCATTCGAATCCATGATTACTCCATGTAAATGCACCTTACGATATTTGCACTTTAAGTTGTAGTTTATATTTCGAATCATGAGCTCTAAGATGATAGTTCAGTGGTAAAATATTCCATATTATTTGCTTAAAAATCCAAATATTCAAACACCTCGATGCAGATTGTTATCCATAATTGGAAGAATTTACTATTGTCCAATTAAAACTTTAATCCATAAGTTTTTCAACCATAAAGTAAAAAGTAAATATATAGAATCAGATAAAAATATATGTAAACGGAAAATTTTAAACTAAAATTAATCCTTTGGCACGACAGCCTTTATGTAAGCAAAGGCCTACAATGCCCATATCTGTTTTTCTGATTGATAGACCTATGGTATTCAGCATATTTCCCAGTTTGGTGGTCAGCCAAATGTATGTTTGGGGAATGTATGAACCCACTGAAGGGTGGCTGAGTCCACCTTGACCAACTCGTTGATTTAACGTCAAACCTGTGTCATGGCAGTGGTCAGCCAAACGTATGTTTGGGGAATGTATGAACCCACTGAAGGGAATAAAGGCTGAGTCCACCTTGACCAACTCGCTGATTTAATATCAAACCTGTGTCATGGCAATGGTCAGCCTAACGTATGTTTAGGGAATGTATGAACCCACTGAAGGGAATAAAGGCTGAATCCACCTTGACCAACTCGTTGATTTAATATCAAACCTGTGTCATGGCAGTGGTCAGCCAAACGTATGTTTGGGGAATATATGAACCCACTGAAGGGAATAAAGGCTGAATCCACCTTGACCAACTCGTTGATTTAATATCAAACCTGTGTCATGGCAATGGTCAGCCAAACGTATGTTTGGGGAATGTATGAACCCACTGAAGGGAATAAAGGCTGAATCCACCTTGACCAACTCGTTGATTTAACGTCAAACCTGTGTCATGGCAGTGGTCAGCCAAACGTATGTTTGGGGAATGTATGAACCCACTGAAGGGAATAAAGGCTGAGTCCACCTTGACCAACTCGTTGATTTAATATCAAACCTGTGTCATGGCAATGGTCAGCCAAACGTATGTTTAGGGAATGTATGAACCCACTGAAGGGAATAAAGGCTGAATCCACGTTGACCAACTCGTTGATTTAATATCAAAACTGTGTCATGGCAGTGGTCAGCCAAACGTATGTTTGGGGAATA
>JAJQOW010002777.1:0-12438 GCA_037975125.1 Latrodectus hesperus
TAAGAAGCATATAATCTATACAAATTATACGCTATTTAAAAAAGTTACACTTATATCCAAAATTTTTATATGAGAAATGCATATTAACTACCAATTTAATGAATGATAATACAAAGACTTTGTTGTTGCTAAAGAATTTTGCTTTGGTTATATAGTACAATGTTAACATATCACGCTAGACAGACGCACAAAAAAAGAACAAAATGTATTTCACAGCTTTTATTCGTTTTTTGTCGCCAGAGTTTCGAAGCTTAATTAACAACTGATCTTGGAAGCATTTTTTACGATACCCCGTTGAAAGGTAATGATATAATTATTACGATAAACCGTTGAAAGATAATGATATAATTATTACGATATCCCTTTGAAAGGGGAAAGCTTTTGTACTAATTAGATGCTAAAACATTTTTGATTTTATAAAGGCTGACATTAATTTTATAAAGGCTTTTTTACATACCTTTTAAATACGTATTTAATTGCGGCTCTAGAAAAATTTCAAAATTTGAAAAAGGGCTCTCACTATCAAGGAGCTTGGCCACCCCTGGAATATTGTATAGTCTATTCTTCTTTGAAATTATTCCCTACTAATGGACGTTTATGTTGGGAAAACGCGCCAAAAGCCCATCAAGTTGAACGGACGACGATGAAGCATGCAGTGGTTCAGTGAATATCTAGAGTGGAATAGGATGCCGTTTTGAATGGCCATGTTACAGGAGAGTATTACGTCAGTATTCTGGACGATCATCTTCACCCAATGGAGCAAAATGTTTTCCGGAAAACGAAGAAGATATTACCCTACTCATTGACAGAGATTATTTTTATACGAGCAAGACGATAAATTATGTTACTTCATGTGGTCCTCTCCCTCCTCTGATATCAATAGGATTGAAACTTTGTGGGATATTTTGGAAAAAAGCTGCACAGTTCATTCCCTCCCCCAGGACATTTTCTGAATAAGGGATTGCTCTGCAACTTGAGTGGACATGTATCTCTCTGAATGTTGTTGGGACTTGTATTTGACAATTCTACGTCGCATACAAACTGTAAATTCATCCAAATCAAGAGTAAATGACGTGTTAGTAGAAAATCTCTTTCAGTTGCTGTTCACATTATTTTGTCCAATCCCTGAACGGCGTGACTCAAAATGAATGTTTTATAAAACTAAATAATAAATAATAAAATGTATAAAAATTATTTATTTGATAAGTAATGTTTCACAGAAAGAATGACGAGAAAAATTGTGTCGTCACATCCTGCTTGTATCTTAAGTATTCATTTCTGTAACTTATGAAACAATCAAGCATTTCATTATTTCTCGTGTCATGTGTAAGCAGAGTTATACATTTATTTCCAAGGAAAATGCCGCAGAAAGAACATAAATGAGGAAAAATCACGATCGGAATCGAATACCAAATTATTGAGAAGGGAAAAGAAATGTTTTCGGCTAATATTTAACACAAATCCCATCGGTATACTTCACGGTTTCTTAAACGTTTCGGTGTGGGGACCGTAATATTTACGAACATTTTATGGGACGCCATAAGAATAGCGCAAATCCGATACCTGCGAGAGTAAACTGAAAGTTTCTCCATCTGCTCTGCAACATAATATTACATTTTAAGGTTATTAAATGACAATTTCAATCGTAAGACGTAGAACAATGGAAGATTTCAGATAAGTAACTAACTTAATATATAATACAATAAAATGAAAATGTATTTCACATTACTTTTGTAAATTTAAGCATTCACTATAGACTGTTTATTTGGAAAGTCACTGCTGAAAAAATCCTCTTACTCATTATAGTTACTACAATGCGAAGATTAACTATCAATTGGGGAAAATGCGTCATTGTAGTCTACCAGCTTTTGTCTCATTTACTCAGCTAACAGAAATGTATCAAAAATTAGTAAAATATTTGAAATTTGTATATATATGTGTACATATATATATACATATATTGTATGTATATATATATACAGGTAACCCTCCTATAACACGGATTTGCTATAACACGATTCGTAAATTGCGGGAAAATTCCTACAACACGTCATCCTATAGCACGGTTTTGTTCTGAAGACATTCAAGAATTATTAGTGGAAGAAGTTAACGAAGCGGATTTGATGGAAATGGCATCCCTGGATGCAAATCAAATAGATTTTGAGTACGCTAGCTCTGATGAAGATTGTGCAGTTAAGAATTTAACATTAAAAGAATTACAAGAAGGCCTATGCTTAGCGGAAAATCTCGAGTCATTTTTCTTGAAAACAGACCCTTCCACGGAAAGAAGTCGATAATTCAAAAGGGAGCTGCAAAACTGCTTAACTCCATACCGCGAAATTTACAATGACCTAGTAAGAACTAGTCAGCAAAGTTCGATTGCAGATTTTTTTAAGAGGGGAAAACATACAAAAACTTTAAATAGAGAAAAAAGTTCTGAAAGTGAAGGCGATATCGTTCCACCCAAAAAACGTTCTCGGTTGATTGTACTGAGCAGTGACGACGAATAAATTCATTAAATTAGGGTTGCGTTAGATTAAAATATTTTTTTCTTACTTTGTGTTGGATATACATTTATTATTTAATAAAAATTAAGTTGTTTATGTTGAATTAAAAAAATATTTGTTTTTAATAAGTTTTTGGAACGTAACCCCCTTTTTGTACTAGTTCTGGGTCTCATACAACACGATTTCACATAACACGGCATTTTCTAGGAACCTAACTACCGTGTTATAGGAGGGTTACCTGTATATATATATATATATATATATATATATATATATATATATATATATATATATATATATATATATATATATATATATATATATATATATATATATATATAAGGATATTAAAAGAGAAGACACCATGCTTGAAAAAAGAAGAACGGGATTAACAGACATCATTCCCTTTCTAATATCTATCTTGCTTCAGATCGCTATTCCAATGATTTTTTCAAACTATCCTTCGTATTTCAGCTACAATGCATAAGAGCGTGAAATCCCATGAGTGAAAAAAAGGGTGGGAAAATGCTTGCTGAAGAAAGGAAATAAACATATTCTTTTAAGATTTGCAATGAAAAGCAAAGTTTTGGAGACTTTTTAAAGCTGATTAATGTTTTCTCTCTTATCATTCCATTCCAGAAACTTGCATTAACATCTATAAGGTACGTTATGATAAAATTATTTTATTCACGTTTGTGATGATAATGTTCAAAATCCTTTACTCTGCAACAATACATATAAAGGAGAACGAAATGCATGTTATAAGAGATACATTTTGCCAAATTGTTTAAAATTACCTGAAATATACGTACAAAAACGTACAAGTTTTTGATATAATCTAAAATCTTAATTTCGCTTTAAAAAAAAGAAAAAAAAAGGTTAGTGCAAAGTCACACGTAGCACCACAATATGAACAAGACACAAAATGATTATTGTATACTAATTAGATATCATCTTTTGATTAACATCAACGAATAATAGTTCAAAGAGTTGAGGAAATTTACAATTAATATGTTTTTGATTATAAAGGTAGAAATATTGTAGGGGCCTGTGCTGTAATAATGCGAGGTGTCGATTCCAAGTGGCCATGCCTTTATGATACCGAGTATTCTGTCCTTTATTAAAGATATTCTTCATATTATTCCGAACAATAATTTGAAGACAGAAAATTTGTTTGACAAGATTTAAATATTTATCAATGGCTTAGAGAAAAATTCGACTAAAAAGTTATTGTTGTAGCGACTGATAAAAAGCTATACATAAAAAAGCAGTAGGAAATTCTTGCTGTCCTCCTAAATTGAATAGTGTGTATCTTCATCCCTCATGCCTTTTAATATTTTACAAGAGATTTCATTCATTAATAGCATAGGAAAATAACTAGATAAATAAAAACAGGGAAAAAAATATGCTTTATCGCACCAGAAAAAACGAATAATCACAAACTTTTGGTTTTGATTCTATTTATTAGATTCCATTTCATTTAATAAAAATAAAGGTAATAAAATCCATAAGTATATTAGAATTTGGATTGACAAGAAAACTTATGTAGCTCAAAAATCTTGAAATGCAAAATAAGAAATTGATATTAAAAACATTTAAGACTAGCCTTGCTATGGGCTTATAAGAATTTGGCCCTGAGCATGATCTGTAGTGAAAAAGATGGAAAAAGTGCGTTTATATATTAGCACTCGGGGAAACATAGTAAATGTTGAATACTCCGCGAAATGTATAATAAGCTTGCTGCTACGCGTGTAGCCTTGACTTGTGCAGAGAATGACGAATATATTTCTTATTAGTTTATGCTCTGGTGGGACAAGAGGGGGGGGGGATGAATTTTGTGATAGCGGTATGCTAATCAAACAAACTCCTTCTCCCTTGATGTGAACTACTGAAACAATAGTTGATATCACACAGGATTCATACCTACCAGCCTTGGAGGGGGAAAAAAATCAGTAGATTCTACTGATTTTGAGGTAAAAAATCAGGAGACAGTACTAGCGACATTTTTGCTTGAAACAGAATGCTTAAAACGGTAGTACAGCAGAAAGACAATTTTATTCTCTAGATTATACATTCAGAAAATGATTTATGTTACACACATTTTATGCTATAATCTCTTAACATTTTAACAAAATATTGATCAATCTCATAAAGGAATTATGAAAACTAAAAGAATGTACTACATGTAAAAAAATAAACAATTAACGTTTATATCCTAGTGTTTATTTTTTATACAGCAACTTTTACTATACTAGTGCAATTCATCATTAAAGTACTAAAATACATTAAACTTAGAAAATCAGATGAAAACATAAAATACATTACTAAACAAATTTAATTCAGTGGCGAATACTTCTAAAAATTAGCAAATACTTTGTCCATAAAAAACATACTACATTTCAAATTCGAATACATGGCAATTTTTTCATGCATTACTGACTTAGCATTTTTTAGAAATGAATTGGTGAGTTGCTGTTCAAAACATTTTTTCTCATTTTGAGAACATTTAGCTGTAACTAAAATTTTCAGCAAAAAAAAAAAAAAAAAAAAAAAAAAAATTGCGAACATCTGAATTTGTTCTTTATTTTTTATATATGACTGAACAACCGTTCACATTGTCCGTTTGAAATGTAAAATAGTTAAAATTGTAAGCATAAACAGGGTTATATTGGAAAACACATTTTTCACAAAAACTCATCTACTAAAACAACTCAACAGACTTTTTTTGGCAAAATTTAGGCTGTTTTTAAATTTTTCACTGAAATTGCCAAAAATCAGTAGATTTTTATACATTATCGAGAAATCGGGAGAAATTTTGAAAAAGCAGGAGTTTCCCGATGAAATCAGTAGAATACGTCATCTGTATAAGGGAAAAATCCGGACAGATGAAATTAGTCTAGGTTTAACTATTATACCGCACACTGACTGATTCTCAATATAAGATTTGTATACTACAAAAAAAAAAAAAAAAAAACTAAATTGGAAGCAAACTGCATATATCGTAAGCCATGGGTTCCCAAACTTTTTTTCCTCGTGGACCACTTTCAAAGTATTGCTATTTTCTGTGGATCCCCTGCTGCTAACAAAAAGTACCCAGGTACTAACAAAAACTACTTAAACAAAAAAAGTACCTAGGTACCGAAGGTTTAATCTTCTTTGGCTTTTTGTTCTTTTACAGAAGTTTAGAATAATCTCTAGTATTTATAATTTTTACTACATAGCTACGTACTACACTCAAGTAATAAAACAAATATAATATGATTCATAAATCACAATATACAATAAAAAGTATGTATAGCAAATAGGCAGATACTTATTTTTTCCGGCACTGCAAACACTGGCATGGATTCACTGACAGTCACACTTTTATGTTCAAAATCCCGGAAACAAATGAGTAACGTTTTGTTCTTGGCATTCATATTTATACTAATGTAGAATACAAGCACAGCGCAAGTCACATTTCATCCCTCTGCAGGTCCAAACAAGCATCACGGACGAGCGGCACTCAGCAAGTCTCGACATGTGGTGTACACTCTTGTACTTATTATCTATTTTTCTGTCCAATTCTGTGTTTGAACTGAGTCTCGAATATTTTTGAGTACCTACCTAGTGAATGATGCTACCTGCCTACGTTGATAAGTGCATCCAAGCCAGCCAACATTTTTATTCTTTATTATGAAAACCAGAAAATTAATCGTGGACCCCCATTTACAACTTGTGAACCCGTTTTCTTTTCACGTCTACGTGGACCCCTGTGTGGTCTCCTATGGACCTTTGGGGGTGTACGAGGACCACTTTGGGAACCAATGTCGTAAGCGAATTCTTTTAAAAATGGGATTATTTTCATTTCTTTTTTTACTCTCAGAAGACGAGAACGAATATTGGAAAATAAAAGGAACCAATAAATGACATTATGTGAGTAAATATGATATTGAAAAGAACGAAGCATTTTATACCAGTTTTAATCTTATTCAACTGATTACTGAGTGCATGCTGCTTTGAATCACATGTATGACTCGTATAAATATAATTTTAATTCCAAAAAGAGAAATGTTAAGGAAGTAAATCGTAACCGCATAAAGACATGATAATTGAAGTGGGCTGCTACAGCCAACAGAATTTGAGATAAACGTTAAGTCTTTTTTCTAGGGAAAAACTTATTAATATGAAAAAAAAATTTAAACACTCGTACTAATATATAATATTGACATTCTCTTTTGATCCCTTAAAGAATAATTTATTTCTTATCAATCTTGCATAAATAGGCATGAGTAGCAATATATTTTTTTAAAAAATTAAAATTATCAACAAATACTTTACTAAATAACTATTGTAAAATTAATAATTATAAAGGTGGATTCATTTTAACTCGAGAGAAGTCTCAAAATTAAAAAAAAAGTTTTTTCTTGAAATTTTTTTTTATAAACACAATCGCGATAAACAAATCAATTCGTAAACTTTTTTAAATATATATCACAAACTATTCAAGCAAAAATTCATGCAGACATGAAATTTTGAGATTGCTTTTCTAGAACGAAAAAAGACCCTTCTAAAGAATTTAAAAAATAAATTTTCATTCTTTTTTTAACCCAAATTTTACCTCTTTCTGTAGATATATATAGGCACAGCTTGTCCTTTTTGGACCTTGCCCTAGAAAACCCAACCAACCTATTGTACACATATATTGATTTAGTAAATAATGTTTCTGGATAAAATTTCAGTAAATAAATACTTTGCTGTCACTTTGTATAGTGATTTCTTAGACATGGGTTTAGCTGAGAATTTACTTACAAAATTTTATTATATGTCTATTTGTAAATCGATTGATCTTCATGTGTGTTATTGTGTCATAAATTACAGTAAGACTTCATTGTTATTCTTTAGAAACTATAAATAACTGCAAACAATAAAAAGCTTCTAAATTACTATATTATTTAACTAAAACTTCACACTTTTCCTGATATAAATTGAATTCTCAAGTACAAATTTACAATGTTTCAGCAATTAGTATTTAGAGATAAAAATAAATTATAAATGATAAAAAAAATGCCCATATTATAATTCAGTGGTATTTCATTGTTGATATGTTTGATAAGTTTTTCTTCTTTTCCTTCCTACAGTTGGGTTTGTATTATATTGGGCACCTCTGCTTTTATCAGCATTTTGTTCTATTAACTCCAAACCCAATGTTTCCTAGTTCCAGTTGCTCGGGTCACCCACTTTATTAATAAGTCCGATATATATAACCCTTTAATGGAGTCTAGGTGTAACTCTCTAGTATGGATGATGCCTAAAGAAGTTAATCTAGGTAAGGCTAGAGCCTCGCATTTGTAAATGATAGGCTTGGCTGTTTCCTCTTGCGTATGACATTTTCTGCAGATAGGGTCTTGCTGAAACAGTCCCATTTTATGGAGGTGTTTTCTGAAATAGTAGTGCCCAGTTATGAAGCCTACGATTAAACGTATCTTCTGCCTAGAGTATCTTAGAATTTCAGAGGCAATCCTCGCTGATGATCCATAGATCATACTTTTAGAGTGGGTTTGACCAGGAGTGTTGAGGCAAGTTTCATACCTCTTCCGTTTTACTCATCTAAGAACATTGGTTTTAGCGGTCTTCAAATTGATCCCAAAAAAGGTTCTGCACCAATGGGAGCAAATTTAATAAATTAAATATATTTAGAAACTCTAACAACATCTATACCTAATAATTTATAAATAGGCATAAACAGCAATGTAATAAATTACATTATTTTACTAAAAATTGAACTCAAACTAATGATTTAATATTTTCTAACATCACCTTTTAATTTTCTTTTTGTAAGCTCAAATTATGAATCAAAGTAATTCCTCGGATTAAAATTTAATATAGCGAATAGTTTCATGAAAACTGATTATCTTGATTTAGAATTTCCTTAAGAAAATTTGCATTGATATTCTGTCATGTAACAAGGAATCGCACAGTGGCTCAGTATAACTTCACGCCGCTTCGCGAAAGTGAATTATCGACTGTCCGCGGGCAGCGACTGCAAGAGTGCCGTCACGTGATCGCTGGAGGGTCGTAGCTCAAGGACGTGTTCATCTGTGACATCCGATGTCCTTCTGCTCATGTGGAGAGGAGGGTGCCAGCTCAGGTGCTACCTCACCATCTGACAGTAGCTCAGAAAGACGAAGCGCTCGAAGATAGGCAATATTTCAAATCCGTTGTTGTTGTCGTATGCCAGCCAGGCTGGCAACATGGGGTGCGCTGCTTCACTTTTCCAACTGAACCTTATTTTGGTGTGGAGTCCGACTTCCTCAGTACACACATGCCATAGGGACCCGTTTATAGGGTAGGCAACCATTCCCTCCACATTCATACAAGGAAAGGACAGGATAGATAGAGAGAGAAAGTACATCCATGCCCGAACCGGGATTCGAACCCAGGACCTCCCTATCCGCAGTCAAACACGCTGACCACTAGACAAGTTGGGCGGCTTTCAAACCCGTTAACCTTGAGCAACAGTCTAAGGCCCTCCGGGACCCCTATACATGCAAGACAATGTGAGTAGGACTCACCGTTCGCCTTATGGTAGAATAACACTCCTCAAAGCGAAAGGTCCCAGGTTCGATACCATCCAGTGCTGAGCCATGGGAGATGGGTATTGCGCTTCTGCATACAAGTATATCGGGGTGGGTGCTTGAGAGTCTTCAAAGTTTCCTCCCTCGCAACAAGTGAATATACCCTATTATCTATGAAAATTCCTTCTAGATGGCTGACACTAGAATGCCTTGCAACAATTTTAGGCAGTTTGCAATATGGTGTTAGTGAGAATGTACGCACGGGTCATTCTCCCCGTGCGTACATGTGTGTAATGTGAGAAATAGTAGTAAAGTGTTGTAAATGTGAGAAAAAAATGGGTTTATTTCCGGGAATAAACCCGATTTATTCCTTTGGGAATTTTAAAAAATTCTCGGAAATTTTAAAGACCTAGAGAGTATTGAAATGTTTCAGCTGATATAGAATTTTTTTTATCAGATATTTCTAACTTATTTTATGATTTCTATTACTAATTATGATAATAGAAAGTTTTCCAAAAAAATGATTACTTTGCGTTAATGTCCAATTTAGAATAATTTCAAAAATTAATGTTGAGAATATAATTTTTTCTTTCTTCCTCTGAATGAATTTATAACGACACAAACATGGAAAAGTGAATATTTATTCTGACAGTCCTGAAATATATATATGTCGATATATTTTATTAAATATTTATTCATAATTTTTATTATTTTAACAAGTATTTTTGTTTTTCGCAGAACGAATCTAATTAATTTCTTTACTAGAAGAGAGAAAAGACAATTATTTTGTATATTTTCGTAGTTTATTTTACTTCTCTTCATTAATGGGACAAAAGAATACATTAAACGAAAAATGATTGTAAATTAATTCCCTCAAACTTCCGAATATTCCCCAAAATTCCCGGGAATTTTGCATATCTACGCACGGCCATTTCATGAATACTCGATCGTGCTAAAAAGGAGCATAGGGTTTTATGAGTGTGTTTTAGCCACCTGTGATAAGATTAAAATCCTACTAAAGATGTTTTTAATGTCTTTATAAAACGCATTGCTTACTAAAGCTTTATCCCATATAAGTGCTGAATTGTGTTTCGAGGGATACTGTGCTATTCTTCTCGGAGGTAAAGTTGTTGTTGTTAATTATGACACTTGGACAAGCCAAGCTCGCTATGCCTTGGCTATGCGAATTTAAGTCAATTTGGAGCGTCTTTCGTTTTTTTGATCAGAGCACCACGAAGGTGAAAGTACGACTTAGCTCTTTTCTAAAGAATCCGATAGATGGCACCACCAGAGGATCCCTTCCCTCAATTTCGGCATTGATCTGAAGGGGAGGAAATTTTCTCCAGACCAATGCACCCATGGTAACTGCTCAACGACCGACCACAGGACTTTCGATTCCTACGTATATCGCATGTACTCGGTGGGTTTTTGGCGGCATTGGGAATCGAACCCCACCCTTCCGGATGGAAGGCCGATACCCTAACCACTAGGCTACCACGGCCCCCAGAGGTAAAGTTCAGGGGGGAATGACGGTGAAGTATACAGATTTCCTTCAACCGTAGGTGCATTATTATCCTGGAGAATTTCTTCTCTTGTAAGAAACATCACAGGAGAGACCTGGTCAGCCAACACTTTTTTATAGTTCTAACAAGTGATGTCATCCTATCTGGGTTACGATTAATGCTGCAGAAAACTACGACACAGTTTCCATATATCATGACAGATCCAATCCATGCTTGGTGGTGGGAGGAAGGTGTCTCTAAGCATCCCGTTGGTAGGAAAAGCGTGAGAAACGATTCCTCAATCCATATTACTTTCTTCCACTTGTCACTGTAGACATTTAGCATTAAAATCTGTGACAAGGTGAATGGACGCTCTGCCGTTTGTAAAGGTGCCTTCTAACAGTAATCCTTGAGACAAGATAATTTAAACGCTGATTAAGTTCATTTTTGGTACAGTTGTCCGCTTTTGAAGGCCAGAACACACAGTATGATTTTGTATTTGGCTTTATTAAGGGGGTTAAAAATAATTGAGCACACGCGGTAAAATTAATTCCTCCGAATTCTGTGTCCGGAGCAGGACAAGCACAATGAGAAGTGAAAGCAACTGCCTAGAGTGCTATTGTTCAATATTTATTGTCTTTGGCATAAAAAGGGTTTTACAAATTGAAAAGAAAGATCGCCAACATTTCATAAGGTGACAAAATTATTCAGTCAATTTTACTGCGTAACGTACTAATAAGTCTATTTAGTATTCATTGCTTTGATCTTTGTTAATTTTAAAATCAAGTTTTTATTTGTAGCATATTTTACTTCATTCTTAAATATTGGGAATCTTTTTCTTTAACAAAAAATATTATCTGAACTTCAACAAGAGTAAATTAAATACAGAAATATTGGCTGTAAATTGTAAAACTGCTTTAAAAAAGAAAAAAAAAAGGTGCACAAAATGGGGTGTAGTAGAAGGAATATTTTTTCACAAGTGAATTTGATTAAAGAAATACACTCAAAAAAGGTAAATATATTTTAAATTATATGAAGCTTGATTTTTTGTCTTAGCTGTCAGTTTTGTATACAAAAGCTAATAAGACTGGGATCTCCGGTTCAAAGTGGATTCCAAACCACTACAAACATCCAAGCTCAAGGAGGGATTCGAACCCACGAACTGTTGAACCGAAGGGAAGAGCCACTAACCATTCGGATGACAGATCAGCTAAATTATGAAGATGAATGAAGAAAGTCTGATTGATATATAAGCCTTTAATTATAATAATACATTCAGAAATTTATTTTTAAGCCCTTATGATTAAGTGCGACTTTGCGTTTTCTGTCAGGACGTATGAAGATTTAAAATTCACAATTATTTCGTTTCAAAACCTAGGGACATATGATACCGAAAACAAGTGAGGCAATTATGAGTTCTCCAATAGGAATACTTGAAAGTAATTCTTAAAATCATTTATTGAATTATTGCTACAATAGAAGATTAAAAAATCTAAATTGAATTGAGTAAACTAAATTTCAAATTTTCTTAGATTTCTTTTCTTTAAATTAAAATATAAAGTAAGTTATTAACTATTTAAATTAAATAAAATTAATAATGGAAACATTTAATGCAATTCATTAACTGAATTGTTTTAAAACATAGGAAATCACACAAATGGCTTTAAACATTCATTAGGTTTTTAGTAATACTTCATTAAATGAACATACCATAGACAAAACTAATTAATTTTTGCTTCATTCACTATAGTATTCTCATCAATTTTTTATATCTATTCATTTTTCATACATTGACTTCCTTTTTTATTTCATTTGTATATTCAATGCTCATGGCTTGCTGCAAACAAGGTTTCTCTTAGTGAAGCTTGTTTG